>VZTT01054091.1:4686-19405 GCA_013400855.1 Buphagus erythrorhynchus
TTAAATCTCTCACTGTTCTGAAGAGATGGCAAATACAGAAAGTCCCTGTTGTGGGTTGTAGCTCAGTCTCTCTCAGTTCCTCCTGCTGGAAAATGCCACATTCCAGCCCTGGTGATGGTGATCTTCTGGGTTTTCAGTCCAGAGCAGGGCTGATCTGTTCCAAGAAAAAGAAAAACCACAGTGCAGAGAACTTCTGTGCCTCAGCTAGCTAAAAGAACTAACTTAAAGCCAAGGAGAGCTCTCTCTCGCTGTCTGTCTGTGCTGCAGACAAAACAGACAATGAACAGGAATGCTGAAAAATCTTATCTTTATGTTTTGAAAACAGGTGCCTCAGACATTCCGCTGCTTCTCCTTCTCTCCCTCTTCACTCTCAAATGTAGTTTTAAAGGTGTAAAATTATTATTTCTGGGCTAAACAGACAAATGGGGATACAATTCAGCATCATAAAGTCACCCCAGGACAGATACCATGATGCAAGGGAGGTTATTGACATGGACAAATTATATTTAGGTGAGGGTTTACTTACAGATTATGCCTTGACCTTTCATGCAATCTGCAGATTAATTATGTCACTGCTTTCTGAGAAGTAGTTGCAAGATTTTACAAGGAGTGAAATAATGGCATGAGGAGATGTTTTGTTGCTAGATTTGTGGGATTAGTAAACTCCTTTTCATAGACAAATATTTACCAAAACCCAGAGAATCTCTAAATGCCTGCAGATAATGAATATGAACCAAGCCATTTATTCAAATGAACAGCCCCTTTGAAAAGCATTTCTGGGCAGCAGACAAACCCAGAGAGTCCCTTATGTTTAATTCAACAGGACTCTTCCTAGTAGTGTTTTAAATGACTCAAGCACCAAAGGGGCCTACACCACATCCTTTGGGAGGCAGTTTCACAAACCAGAAGACCTTGCAGAGGTAAGGCAGCTTAACATGTTTCCACCAAGGTAATCTTTTACTTTAGCACACTCTTCCCGACTTCTTGCAGCATTATGAGGAAGCTCTTCTCATACCCCACATAAACAGGTGGAAATCTGATGCAAGGGGAGGTGCTGTCAGCTCCAAACCATTTATACCATTTTGGTTGTGAGATGAGCTTTTATGATAGTCATGCACTGAAGCTATTAGTTGCACTGAAACTCTGAGTTGCAAGGTGGAAGAAGACCTTTTGTTCAGCTTCAGAGAGGATGCATATAAACCAACGAGGGAGAAATGGCACAAGCCTTGGCATTTGTAGTCACAAATTGAAACACTCAACAAACAGGCAGGAATGTTTAGCGCACCAGGAAGAAGGTATTAAGCAGAATCCAGTCCTGAAGGGCTGGATCTTCCAACTTGCTTTGGGCTTCCTAACCAGGAATATTAGAGAGGTACTTACAGATATGAGAATAGTAACAAAGTCAAGAAGGGTATGGAGAGAAATGAGAGGAATCTGAAAGGCAACCAACTAACATTGCCTACATATATCCCCCACAAGTACTGGACATCTGCAGGAGATATGTATGCAAATGGATTAGAGCCCTGGAATAGTTAGCGAGTTCTCCATCTCACTGCAACATACAGAATAGATAAATAAATAGTGGGCATATGTGATATATATTTAGATTGCACATTAGACTTTAAAATCTCTGTCTAACTGAATGCATTAGCCTGTATTTTCTGTTTATGCCTCTGGGATGCCATGGAAACACAGCGCTGAATCGTAATGGGTCTCTCCTGGCAATAAATAAACAGAGTCTTTGTCTGTTCATGTTTCAATTCCTTTCTTTTTCTTTTTATTCATGTAATTTACAGTTTCAGAAGGAAAACAGACTTACCCCCACCCATTGTCTTTAGTTGCAAAGCATGCTCAAAATAAATGCAAAATGCACCTTCTAGTGGCCACTGTGGCTTCCTATAGAGCTGCCACTACCATCAGGAAGCACTGAATGCTGCCTATTTGTGTTGAACTTCCTTCTGAGGAAAAATGTGGCCTTTATAATTGAACCTGGAGTCAGGGTTGCTTTACTAAATTGCAGCCTAACCTAAAGAGCTCTTAATATACTCATTGAAATTGAAAGCTGTTCTTTTCCTTGCAACTCTAAGAGGCTGCAGCCAGTCCCTTTCGCTATAGATGGTAACAATGTTCATTGCCTTTAAACTGCTCCTCCAAATCAACGACACAGTATCACTTCCCATGCTCCAGAGCTTATTAAAGCAAACCAAAGTAATCATCCCCATCAGGCTAATGCACAGGAGCAAGGTGAAACTCTAAGCACCAAGTGATAGAAATACCAAGTATCACACAGCATCGGTTTGCCATCTGGCACCTGCTGTCCCTCTCTGAAATGAATAAAGTCATTGAGAGGGGTTGTTGTGCCGTAACATGAGTAATAGAAAGGCTGATAATTATCTATGTGGAGAAGTGGGCAGATTTAATTAGACTACTCAAATCTGAAGAGTCAACTGAATCCAAAGGCAGTAACCTCTGCTGCGGAGGGCAGCCATATGGTTGCTCTCAAGCTTTCAGGTTAGACTGAAATTCAGCAGGGATCTTTGTCACTAATCTGGAAATGCAGAGCCATGTGCTTGACTACACATCTGTCAGGCAGTTCTCAGGCAAGAATTACAGCAATACCAGGTATGCAGGTTTGGTGTAATGCATGCTGGAGTCCCTGTTGTACCATGTCTGAATAACAAGCTGACTCACTTTCCTACCAGCAGGTCAGCCTTGGAAAGAGGGAAGCAGGAAGGAAAAACAAGGGTACAAAATGCCCTCAGGGTAACATTCAAGTGTAGGAGTCTCCAGCATTAGAGTGAAACTGAGATACTTTTTAGCAGCTTGGGTCTCCAAAATGAACGCAGGCTCGTGAACTGAGGCAGACCTCCTGGGTGGTTCAACTGAATTCATTATTAATTCAAATCGTACCATGAAACACTATTGTGCAGGGAACCAGATAGTGAAGAATTGGTATTGGAAGTTATGGGTGCAACATGTGAGCCTTAAAAAACCTTTTCTCTTACCCTTCTCCCAGCCTGAGTGTATACACATAAAGTAAAATACATTAATTTCTATCTCTTCCTGCTTTTTCTTTTACTGCTTCCAGAAGCATTGAACAGTTGCTCATTCATATTCTGATTTTCCATTTGCTGATACGACCATCAGGCTAGGATAATAAATATTTTAACTTTAAGAAGTAATAATATACTTAAGGATTTTCTGGTAATTCCTGGAGAATAAAACAAGAGTTTTCAGAACCCACACAGTACATTAGGGAACAAGCAGATCATCACGCTATGTATTGCAGAGAGAGATATCAACAAAGAATCTAGTCATGATAACCAGATGAGAAAAGTAAGTAAATAGGTGGACTTAGTTTGGTTCATTTCTCTAGGATTTGCAAAATCTGTAAGGCTTTGACTGCACTTCTCTTTTGGACATGATTTTACATCAGAAGGCAGTAGACTGTGAGGACTCTACTATGCAGGGAATGGCCATTCTCATCAACTGCCTTCTTCCTCCTGGGTCACATATGGCTACAGCAGAGTCTCCTGCCCTGCTTCTGGCCAGCAAAAAGAAGGAGCAGATGATCCCCCAGGAAGTAACTTGCTATTTGTGGAGATGGCAGCAGCACAACAACCATGGTCCAAGAGTGATGTTGGATACAGGGGAACTTGGGACTTTGCAGTTGGGCTCGAGTCAAACAAGTACAGATAGAAGGGCTTAGTGAGCAGCACAGCATGAACGGCTCTCAGCTCAGAAAGCTATAAATTCCAATTTACTACTAGCATACAACGCAGCTACTCAGGGTTTCCCATACCTTCAGTCATCTGGGAGAACCATAAAAATACATGGCAGGAATATGACTGATTAATACTAAATCTTAAGCTATAACTGGTTAAAATATAACTTGGTTATAGTCACCTTCTCTTATTTTGTCACTCTAGCTAGATGCAGGATTTTAAGTGATTACGTGTCCCAGTGTCGGGGTCAAGAGCCCTGCAGTCCATGGCACTTACTTTCACATAGGGAGATTTGGCAAAAATTGCCAGTATGAGGAATCGTTCAGAAATTTCTCAAGTTCAGGTCAGCATCTGCTTCTTTCAGTATCTGTGCAGCATTAGATTTTGTGAACCTTTACATGACATGAAGACAGTGTTATGCTCTTGTCAGGCATCCTTCACCTGTGTAGTTCATCTCACTTTGTAAAAGCAGAGAACACCAACACAGAGCAGCTAAAATTATTACAGAAGGTTCCAGGTATTTGTGGCTGGAGCCACCTGCAAATGTACAAAAAGGCATGACCTAATCTCATTAGATAGCTGCTATAACCAGATAACTACTATTTCAGCTGAGGCAAATCAAGTCAAAAATATGCCTTTAAATGATAGGATTTTTTCAGGGAAAAGAGAGACAGAGAGATGGCTACTGAAAATGGTTACACTACATCAAGCACTGTGGTAGGTTGACCTTGGCTGGACACCAGGCATCCACCAAAGTGACCCTGTCACTCCTCTCCTGAGCAGCACAGGGAGAAGAAAATATAACTAAAAGCTTGTGGGTCAAGATAAGGACAGGAAAACATCACTTATGAGCAAAAATTATTCAACATGGGGAAATAAGTCTATTACCAATCAAGTTAGAGTTGGATAATAAGAAATACAACCAAATCTTAAAACACCTTCCCTCAATTTGTCCCTTCTTCCTGGACTCAAGGTGGCTCCCAGATTCTTTACCTCAGGGGAATGGGGAATGGAAGTTGTGGTCAGTTCATCACACATTATCTCTGCCACTCCTTCCTCCTCAGAGGTAAGACTTCTCACAATCTTACCCTGCTCCAGCATGGAGTCCCTCCCATGGCACACAGTCCTCCATTAACCTTTTCAGTTTCAGTCCTTTCACTGGCTGCTGTTCTCTATGAACTGCTCTAATGTGGGTCTCTTCCACAGAATTCAGTTCTTCAGGAACAGGCTGTTCAACCATGGGTCCTCCAAGCAATCACAGGTCCTGCCAGTAAACTTGGTCCAGTGTGGGCTTCTCTCTTCTTATGGACACAGATCCTAGCTGCAACCTGCCCCAGTGCAGGCTCCTCTCTTCATGTGGTCACAAGTTCTTTGTACATCCAGCTGCTCTGAAACTTGGTCATCTTGGGCTGCAGGTGGATCTCTGCATCCCCATGGACCTCCATGGGCTGCAGGGGCACAGCTGCCTCACCATGGTCGGCACAACAGACTGCGGGGGGAATCTCAGCTTCTGCACATGGAGCACCTCCTCCCCTTCTTCTTCACTGACTTTGTTTTCCACAAGGCTGCCCCTCCCACATATTCTCACTCCCCTTTTTCAACTGATTTTTGTGTCATAGGCCACACAAACCCATTATGAGTACTTGCTTTGAATTCACATGCAGCATTGAGGTTTGCCAGAGAACTTAATGATTTGCCTGCATTTATCCTCTGTCCCTTTTTTATTAATATGTTCAGTTCAGGTTGTTAATTAGATTAAAGCAGTGGCTGCACATATAGCTCAGAATACTTTAACTATTCCAGGTACAGGACAACCGTGGTTGTAAACTTGGAACAACAGATGATGAGACAGCCAAGGTATTCAACAATATTTTTGCCTCAGTTCTCAATAGCAGCTTCTCTTCCCATGATTCTTGAGTGGATGGACAGCAGGATGAGGACTAGGACAGCAAAGTCCCTCCCACTGTAAGTAAAGATCAGGTTCATGACCATATAGGGAACATGAGCACACATAAGCCAATGGGATCCAATGAGATGCATCCCAAAGTCCTGAGGAAATTGTCTGATGTAGTTGCTAAGCCACTCTCCCTGACATTGAAAAAATCATTTATGTGAAGTCCCAGGGGACTGGATAAAAAGGTAAACATTGTACCCATCTTTGTAAAGGGTAGAAAGGAATCACCACCCTGTTAGCCTCCCCTCTGTTTCTGGGAAATCATGGAACAGATCCTCCTAGAAGCTGTGCTAAGGCACAGGGAGGACAGGGGAGTGATCAGAGATAGTCAGTGCAGCTCCACCAAGGGCAAGTCCTGCCCGACCAACCCAGTGGTCTTCTATGAGGGAGTGACTACCCCAGTGGACAAGGAGAGATGTCATATCTGGACTTCTATAAAGCCTTTGATATGGTCTTCCACAACACTCTTCTCTCTTAACTGTAGAAAGATTCATTTGATGGGTAAATATAAAGATATATCCTTGTAAGGCTAAGAAAGTGGCTAGACAATCACATGTAGACAGTAATCATCAATGGTTCACAGTCCTGATGGACATCAGTGCCAAGACCCTTAGGATCCATACTGGGACCAGTGTCATCATTAGATAGTTAGATAACTGGTCTTCATTAATGACAGAGATGAAGGAATCAATGTATCCTCAGCAAAAGTGCAGATGACACCAAGCAGAGCAGTGCATTTGGCACACCTGGTGGACTGAATGCCATTCTGAGGGACCTAGACAAGATCAAGAAGTGTGCCCATGGGAGCTTCATGAGGTTCAACAAGACCAAGTGCAAGGTGCTACATCTGTGTCAGGGAAATATCTGGTACCAACATAGGCTGGGAATGAAAAGACAGAGAGCAGCCCTGGAGAGAAGGAAGGACTTGGAGGTGCTGATGGAGGAGAGGCTGGACATGACCCAGCCATGGGCACTCACAGACCAGAAAGTCAAACATGTCCTGGGCTGCATCCAAAGCAGTGTGGGCAGCAGGGGAGAGAGGGGATTCTGCCGCTCTGCTCTGCTCTGTGAGACCCCACCTGGAACACTGCATCCAGCCCTGGGGTCCCTGCACAGGAAGGACATGGAGAACGTCCAGAGGAGGGCCATAAAAACAATTTCAGGAATGGATCACCTCTCCTATGAGGAAAGGCTGAGAGAATTGGGACTGTTCAGCCTGGAGAAGAGAAGGTTTTGGGGTGACCTAATCACAGCTTCCACTATCTGAAGTACTTACCTATAAGGAAGATGGAGAGAGACTGTTTACAAGAGCATGTAGTGACAGAACAAGAGGGGATGGCTTCGAATCAAGAGAGATCAGGTTTAGATTGCATATTAGGAAAGAATTCTTGGCTGTGAGTGTGGTGCAGCACTGGCACTTGTTGCCCAGAGACGTTGTGCATCCACATTCTTGGAAGTGTTCAGGACAAGTTGGATGGGACTCTGGTCTAGTGGAAGGTGTCCCTGCCCATGGCAGGGAGATTGGAACAAGCTAGTTTTTAAGGTCCCTTCCAACTCAAGCCATTCTATGATTCTATCAAAAGAAGATGATCTAATCATTCTGATAACAAATGCTGCAGAAGGTTAATATGAGCATCAACTTACCCTTACTGGTGTATGGCATTTGTCATCACTACTGTCCTGTGTGCTCCCCAGCTCTTAGAGAAAGATTGATTCTTGGTTGAGTTTGAAAAATCTGAACTGAATTCTGAATTTCTGTGTTTTCTATCTACATAGTGAAGCTTTGGAATGTTTAAAATGCAGATCTTCATCCCAGTTTTGTGACTTGAATATTACCTGAAGAGCATACTATCTATGTATGTGACAGAATTGTTTTCTCATCTTCCTACAGAGTCCTATTGCTTCTAATCCATCAGCATCTAAAAGCAGATAAACCTTCTCTTCATTGCTCTCAGCATACAGGAGTGAATTTCATATCAGACATATGTGTCTCATTGTAATCCCTACAGGGGGTCTTACACTTCACTGAAATTATTCTTCTGATTATGCCCTTCTTCCCTGCTCTCAGCCATGCCTATTAAGACCTGGGCATTGCTTCTAAAAATTCTGTAAGGCTACATATTCTTTTTATGCAAATAGCAAATAATTATATCATTCACACATTCAGATCCATCCTATTCTTATGCACTTGCTTCTCTACCACTTCCAGTTCCTTCAGTTCTCCTCTCCATGCTCCACCAACCATATGCATAGCCCACACATTAAGCTGAATGCTTTTAATACCAGAAAACATGTTTTAGACGGACACTTTTTTCCCAAAGGCACCATTTTTCTGGTACTCTGGTACCTGATACACAAGGGCAAATCCTTCACATAAGATCACCACGAGCTTCTGAAACCATATCAGGTGCCTGTCAGAGCTTTCTAGTATTGATGACTTGTGAACTGGAACTACTCCTGTAAGGGCCAAAGGTAAGACATCTATTCTTCTGTTTGCCTTATTCAGTTGTTAGTTTACTTGTCATACTCTCCTTTATTCTGAGGACTTAATACCTTTGTTCTTAAATCAAAGGGAGACCTTTTGATTGCATTGTTTCACATTGTTTATTGCACTCCCATCATTTCACATGGTAACATTTTTAAAACAGATATGTGTAAATTCATGTAAACTAATTACTTAAACCTCATTACCCTATCCTTATGCCACACTGATTGTCTATTCTCAAGCTGTGCTTTTGAATGTATCCACATGTGATCCTTTAAAAATACTTCTGAGGCTTCAAAAATCGATGTCAAACTGACTGGTCTAATTTCCTGCAATTCTTTTAGATCCTTTTCAAAAGTAATTGGAGCATTGCATTAGTTATTTCTCTGGCCTCCAGAGACTTGTCCTCTTTCCTAATTTTATTCAGGTTTTCATCTTTCTTTTTCTATTCTTTGTCTGCATCTTGTACCTGGTTGTATTTAAGATTCTTTAGGGTTCAAGACCCTTCATTCAAGACACCATGAGCTTAAAGATCACACTCTGTCTACATGCTTTTCAACTCCTACTGTTACAAATAACACCAAAAGTGTATAGAATCAAAAGACCCTAGAGGGAATTACGATTCCATTTTCTTTACTTTGTACACTTGAAAGTATTTCCTTCTGCAGCTAGTGTTATGGTTTTCTTTATTTTAACTAGCTTCACCTGGCTTTTGTATAGGTCACTCAAACCGGTGCATGAAACAGAACAGCACAGTTTAAGACAAGAGTTTTAAAATATTTAAAACACCAGAAGGACCTGGAGACAAATGTAGTCACAGGAACTGCTTTTAACTCATTTTCTAGACCAACTAGTTTTGAAATTAATATCAGCTTTTCAACTGGACAGGGCAATCTGAGCTGCCAAAGAGTAATGATGCTAAGACCTGCACAAGTTATGTTCTCCTGCAGACCCACACAGAAGATGAAAAAAGCCCCACAGCTTGCCATTCTCTGTGGAGCCATGTACTAGATACACAGCAGCTCCCTGGTGGTTCAAATATCAGTGGGATATCTTTCCCATCCTTCTCTCTGCTGACAATAAGTTTTGTCATTTGCCCTTTTTCTATCACCCCACAGCCAACAGTGCCAAGAGAACACAGAGCAGCAGGTTCCCCACCCCAGGCTGAGCAGCTGGAACACCCTGCCCAAGGAGCTGGTATTCACAAAAACATCGGGGCTGCGCACAAGTTCTCCAGCACAGGCAGGATGACTAGCAACTGCTTTGCAGAGCTGGCCTTCATGGACACGAGGTGTCCACCCACACCTGAGAGAAATCCAGGGTACTGCTTCCCACGAGTTGTAACCTGAGTGGGGGGATTGGAGCTAGGCCCACTCTACTTCTCCCTAAGCTGCAGAACTTGTACAGCTTCAACCCCTGAATATCTCCAGTCAGCAGATTATCTATTTTCACAAATAGATAATTTTCCTGTTCATCTCAAGGCCTCTGTACTCATCATCAACAAGACATTCCAGGGCACTCCAGGCTGGAAAGTTCCCTCCAGCATATCCCTATGTAGCATTGTACATAAGATCTGGAGAAAATTTTGTATCAGAATGGCAAGGTGATTAGTAGCAACCTCTGCTTAAAGTACTGCAGTAATCAAAGAGTGGAAGTACATTTATTTATGAACGAGCACAATTCATGTTGTACTTTCAATATATCCAGCTAAGAAAGAAGGCAAATTGGGTCCTACTTATATTCGTCTATATATTTCAAATAGAAACAGAAGGTACTAACATTGTACAAATGTATTGATCACTGGGGAACACTGCTGACTACAGACCTCCAGCTGGACTCTGCTCTGCTGATCATAACCCTCTGAACTCTGACATTCAGGCATTTCGTGATCCACCTCAGGGCCCATTCATCTAAACCACATTTCCTGAGTTTACCTATGAGAATGTTGTAGGAGAGAGTATCAAAAGCCTTGCTGAAGTCAAGATAGACAACATCAACTGCTTTTCCCTTGTTGACCCATCCTACCAGGCCATCATAAAAATCTATCAGATTAGTCAAGCATGATTTCCTCTTGAGAATCCATCCTGACTACTCCTGTACTCCTGACAACCTTCTTGTCTTCTACATGCTTTTTGATGATCTCCAGAATTATCTGTTCCATCTCCTTTTCAGGAACTGAGGTGAGACTGGCTGCCCGGTAGTTTCCTGGGTCCTCCCTCTTACCATTTTTGAAGATGGGAGTAAAATTTGCCTTCCTCCAGTCACCAGGCACCTCTCCTCTTCTCCATAATTTTTCACAGATGTAAACACAATGTAAACAGATGTGGAGAATGTAACAACATCTGCCAACTCCATGGGCACCTGTGGGTCCATCCCATCAGAGCTCATGGATTTATGGTGTAAAGTCTGCCTAGCCAATCTCTAATCAAACCCTCTACAGCCCAGGGAAAATATTTCTTTCTCCAGCTTTCTTCTCTTCCTTCTGAGGTCTGGGACTCCTGAGGCATAGTCTCATCAGCAAAGGCTGAGGAATAAAGGCATTCAGTAATTCTGCTTTCTCTGTGTTTTCTGTTACCAGAACATGCCTCTGATTCAGCAGCAGCCCTACATTTTCCATAATTTTCCTTTTGGTGTTTATGCACTGCTGATGCTCTTCCAGTTGTCCAGCTCTCTTGGACCCTCTTCTCATCTAGACCCCTATCCCATTGGATTCCTCTAAGTAGGTCTTTGAAGAGGCCTAGGTTAGTTGTCTAGAAGTTCAGGAACCTAGTCCTGCCTACTGCTTTGCTTCCTCCATGCAGGATCCTGCGTTCCAGCATTTGGTGGTCACTGCAGCCAAGGCTGCCACCAATGTTTATGTCTTCAACCAGTCCCTTCTGGTTTGTTAATACAAGGTCCAGCAACACATCTTTCTTCATTGTCTCCTACACCACTTGCATCAAAAACTATTATCAGTAATCTGCAGGAACTTCCTGAACTATGTCTGCCAGGTTGTGTTGTCCTAACAACAAATATCAGGGTGATTTAAGTCCCCGAGAACCAGGGCCTATGATCTCAAGACTACTTCTAGCTGCCCATAGAAATCCTTGTCAACTTCCTCCTCCTAATCAGATGGCCTGTAATAAACACCCACAACAGTGTCACACATTTTACCCTGTCCTTTAATACTTAACCATAAGCTCTCAACTCATTATCTGTCCCTGGACCGAGTTTGATATGGTCTAGTTGCTCTCTCACATAAAGAGCAATTCCATCACTTCACGTCCCTGATCTGTCCTTTGTAAAAATACTTGCCTTGCCAACCTTCTCTTTGATTATTACACAAAAGAGGCTCAACCTCATCATGCCTAGCCTTGAGCACTGTAGAGCTGAAACACTTCCTAATGGACAGAGACACCCCAACACCTCTGCCTCCTTGCCCATCTCTTGTGAAGAACTTGTAGCCATCCAGTGCAGCACTCCAGTCATGCAAGCCATCCCAATATGTTTCCATGGTAGTGACTATGTCATAGATTTCCCTCTGCACTCCAGCTCTTCCTGTTTCTTACTCACACAGTGTGCATTGGTGTAGATACATTTCTGCTGGGCTATTGATTTAATTCCCAAATTAGACTACATCATCAGTTCTTCTGCAGATGGTTTAGAATTTCAGGTGATATTGGTTTTCATGGTTTTTTGGTTGGCTGGTTATTTGAGTGGTTATTTTTCATCTCCCTTCCAGATTAAACAAGTTGAAAAGCAAAACTAAATATTTTTTATCTTCTTCATAATAAAGCATATCTATGAACTTGGGTATGTTCCTGCAGGCAAGTGACAGGAAAGAAAGCTGAGAAGAATTTACAGAGTTGTAACTTTTAGAATATCTTACAGCAGTCAAATTCATGGAAAGTGCAGGAACATGGTTTCCAATTTTTTTTTGTACAGAAAAAAATCGAGTAGTTCTGCAAACACAGCATTCATTTTTCTCACTAAATAGAGCAACTGAGACAACAATTGTATTTATTCAAATAGGTACAGTAAATCCTAGATCTCAGTTCCTACAAATATGACAAGTTGAGCAGTTGTGGAATAGCTTTCTACAAGTCTTCGTTTTCCAGGTAATCATTGCTTGAGACAGACAAATAAGCAAGCATAAGCTGAAATGCAGAAGACTCCTTTTCTGAATAAAAAGCACTTTTTAAAATTGTGTATCTTCCCACTGTGGTAAGCTGCCTCCACAATTTGTGTTGACTTTTTATATAGTTTTACAGCATTGTCATAAAGTAATCATCATTACCATACTTTAATTTGAGTCTTGGAATAAGAATATCCCAAATCTCCATACATCATGTGATGGAAATCAGGCTTCCACACAAACCAAAAAAAGTACGAATGAGAAATTCAAAAAAAGTTGAAGAAGCTTTGTTAAATATACGAGCTGCTGCTCCTAATGTTATGTTCAGGAAATTCAGGGTAAAAAGTCATCAAAGCAATTACTTTAGGAATGTTAATAGCACATAAAAAATGCTTGCTAGAAAAAGAAATTTAATTTCAGTCTTCACCATAACAACCACAATGACAACTTAAGCTTTTAACTGACTAAGATGGTTTTGAAAAATAATAATGAGAAATACAATGTTGTCCTTTTTCTGACCTCTTTATACCAAAGTAAATAACTCAGATTTTGAATATTCATATTCACTAAATGGAATACAGCCCAGAGTGTTTGTGCCACATTGTCTAATAATAGAAGCATTTGAGGAACTCACATAGTTTAAGAGGAAAAAGAGGCTAAATTTAACAAATTATTCACCGGAGATTACTCACTTTTCTCTGATGAGAGCAGGAAAATGTGACAGCATGAACAAAGTTTATAGGCTCATTCGTGTCAGTTGAACATAGTTTTATGTCAAGAAGAATGAATGATAAAAGCCACAATTCAGAATATTAAAATAAATACCTTCAGGGGAAAAAGACAGCAAAGACTACAACAAAAGAATAAGACAGCGTAGATAGAGCCTCTTCTGAATGTACATCAAAGAATTTACCACTTTATATTTCTAATTAATAGAAACACAGAAAACTCCTAGAAATTTTGGTAACATTGAGCAGCAATTACTCTTGCAGTCTCACTGTTGCCAATACTTTAGGGAAGAAGATGACCAAAGGATGTGACGCTGTACTTATCCATGATGCCATTTGTTTTCTTTGATTTAGACCCTTTTTTCCACAGTGTATTGAGCAGTACCAAAGAAACTGTGACCAGTGACTAACCAAGTGAAGGAGTAACAAAGCATTTCACAAATATTTCTTCATCACTGCAGAAAAATGTGGCAGATTTCTGATTCTTTGTAAATAATGGGTGAGCTTTCCCTTCAATAAAGTCAGGAACTGTATCCTTATGCCACAGCCAGTGGGCAGAGGATTGACTTCAAATGCTACTGACATGTCTTTGAGAAACGTGTCCTTACTATTTTACTCAAACACCTCCCAGTCTCTTGGGCAGTTCAAGTGTTAAATGTTTAAAATTCTGCTCACTCATTAAAAGTTATCTGAAAATGTTTTTAATGGCAGGGTATAATATAGTTTCATTTTCATTTCAGACAGTGAGTAGCTTCATTTTCTGCTCAACATGGTTAATTTTTCTAGTCAGATTACAAACACTCTGGTAGTCTTCGGCAATTTTATTAAGATGTCAAACTTTTGCTGGTGATAAGAGCCAAAGAAATAAATGTAACTCTTCATTAGGTTTACTGGATCTTTTTTTATGACCCCTCAAAACTCATCCACTCTCTTTCTGAGCAAAGAAAGAGACAGAAGTGGGGAAAAAAAAGAGTGAGAGGAAACAGATTGAGAGGCTTTAACATTTGCATGAAGGAATATTGTCATTGACATCCTGTTGTAATCCAGCATAAAAAACTGAAAAGGGAGTGTCACTATACAATTTCTCATCAGAGAAAGCAGAGGTGTCACAGACAGAATAGAACACAGGAATCATGATATGATATGACCAGAGTATTCAATCCTTTGCTGAACACAAACACTGAGTGCCAGTTAGTTCTCTACGTCTCACCTTGAGAATCAGAAGAAAGAAAAAATTACAAGAATACCTTCTTCAAAATGAAACTATCAAACCATTCCCATTTTTAAAACAAAAACACTCAAGAAAACAGAAAAAAAATCACAGGTTACAGAATTGTGGGAGCTGCCAATATGAATAAGTAAAAATATCTGAAGTAAGCATGTATTTTTTCTTTCTCCTCCCTATCCCAAAAGTTTCTTCAGGGCTGGAGTTTCTATTACTTGGGTAATTGCGTTTGCAATGAAAGGCCAAAAAAAGGCATCTAATCAATACACATCTGAATGGCCCACATGTAGTTGCATCAGAAAAGCCATCTCCTCATGCAGTCACAAAGTTCCTTCCCATCATTTTTCTTTGGCATCTCCAAAGGATCCTTTGCCGATTGCGTTATGGAAATTCAATATTTACTATTTTCTATTTTGGAAATTTTAATGGTTAGAAATTTTCAAAGATAATTCTTTGTCATTCAAAATCACCATATAACATCTCAGCTG
>VZTT01054092.1:9057-23479 GCA_013400855.1 Buphagus erythrorhynchus
TAGGATCACAGAATATCCTGAGTTGGAAGGAACCCATAAGCAGAGTCCAACTCTTGGCTCTGCACAGGATAATCCCCAAAATCACTCCATATACCTGAGAGCATTGCTCAAACACTTCTTGAACTCTGTCAGGCTTGGTGCTGCAACCACTTCTCTGGGGAGCCTGTTCCAGTGCCCAACCACCCTCAGAGTGAAGAACCTTTTTCTGATATCTAGAAAACACAGCTTCATGCCCGTTTCCCATGTCATATCACTGCTTAGAAGAGAACCCATTTCAGCTTGTGAGGAAGCTGTAGACTGCAGGGTTATGGCTAGGGGACTGGAGTATTCTTCTTCTGAGGAAAGTCTGAGAGAGAAACCACCCACTGTAGGACAAGACCAGGTTTGCAACCATCCTTAGGAACTGAAGGTGCACAAGTACATGGGATCTAATGGTGCAGATGTCCATGAGACCTGATGAGATGCATTCTGAGGAAAAAGGCCACTATCCACAACATTTGAGAAGTTGTGGCAGTCTGGTGAAGTTCCCATTGACTGGAAAAGAGGAATTATAACCTCAATTTTTAAAAAAGGGGAAGAAGAATAAGACTACAGGCCACTCATTCTCACCTCTGTGCCTACCAAGACAATGGAGCAGATTTTCCTGCAAACTAAACATGCTAAGGCATGTGGAAAATAAGGAGCTGATTGGTGACAGCCAATATGGCTTCATAAAGGGCAAATTATGCTTGATAGATCTGGTCTTCTTTGATGGTATTACAATGTTGTAGATGAGGGAAGAGCAACTGACTTCATGTACTTGGACTTGTGCAAAACATCTGACATGGTCCTTGTCTCTAGACTGGAGAGACATGGATTTGACAGATGGACCACTCAGTAGATAAGGAATTGGCTGGATGGTTGCAGTCAAAGAGTTGCAGTCAACAACTCACGTCCAAGTGGAGAGAGTGCTGGTGGTGTTCCTCAGATGTTGGTTTTGGGACCACTACTGTCTAACATCTTTGTCAGAGACACAGACAGTGGGACTGAGCACATCCTCAGCAAGTTTGGTGATGACACCAGCCTGTGTGTGGTCAAGACACGGGAGGGAAGGAATTACATTCAGAGGGAACTTGATAGGCTTGAGAGGGGAGCCTGTGCAAACCTCATCAAGCTCAACAAGGCCAAGTGTAAAGGTCTTGTACATGGGCCAGGGCAATCCCAAGCACAAGTATAGTCTGGCAGAGAGTGGATTGAGAGAAGTTCTGAGAGGAATGAACTTGGGCTGTTGGTGGGCTTTATAAGACCAGAAAGCCAGTTGTATCCTGGACTACATCCAAAGCAATGCGGCCAGGAGAAGAGGGAAGTGATACTCCCTACCTGCTCTGTTCTTTTGAAACACCACTGGCAGTGCTGCTTCCAGCTCTGGTGTNTGTCCCCAGAAGTACATAGACCTGCTGAACTGAGTCCAGATGAGCACATTTACTGTGAGGACAGGCTGAGTGAGTTGGAGTTCTTCAGCCTGGAGAAGAGAAGACTCTGAGGTGTTTCCTACAGGCTACCTGATCAGGAGGAGGAAGCAAATGAGGCCTTCTACAGACAGCTGGAAGTAGCCTCTAAGTCACAGACCCTGGTTCTTGTGGGGTACTTTAACTACCCTGACAGCTGCTGGGAAGCAAAGCACAAGACAGTCCAGGAGATTACTGGAAAGCATTGATGACAAGTGCCTGCCACAGGTAGTGGGGGATCCCACAAGGAATGGTGTGCTGCTCAACCTCATACTAACAAGTAGAGAATGCCTTGTTGCAGGTGTGAAGGCTTGGGGCAGGCTTGGCTGCAGTGATGGTGAAATTGCAAAGTCCAGTGTCAGGTGAGGAGGAACCAGGGTAGTAAGACTGTAACCACAGACTTCAGGAATCTTATTGGAAGAATCCCATGGGAACAGGCTTTACAGGAAATAGGGGTCAAAGACTTCCTGGTCTTCCTTCAGGCTCAGAATGATGTATCCCAATGAGCAGCAAATCGGGCAAATGGGGCTAGGGACCTGCATGAATGAACAAGGAACTCTTGTCACTACTCAAGAGTAAGCAGGAAATACACAGGTGATGAAGAAGGGTCAGGCCACTTGAACAGAGAGGCTGTCAGAGTAAGTAGAAATGACACAAGGAAAGCCAAGGTCCACCTGGAATTAAATCTGGCCAAGGATATCAAAGAAAACAAGATTGAATTCTTCAAATATATCAATAAAAAAAGAAAAATAAGAATTATGTGGTCCTGTTGCTAAATGGAGGGAGGGACCCTGGTAACAGAGAATGAAGAGAAGCCAGAAGACATTTCACTGAATGTCTTCTTTGCTTCAGTCTTCACTGAAAGACCAGTTCTCTGGATTCTCTGACCCAGGAGACCAGGGAAAAGTAATACTGGAGTGAACACTTTCCCTTGGTCAAGGAAGATAGGGGTAGAGACCACCTAGGCAAACTTGACATCCACAAGTCCATAAATCCTGACAGGATGGATCTACGAGTGCTGAGAGAGCTGGCAGACATGACTATGAGGCTGCTCACAATGGAAGAAAGCAAATGTCAACCTAGTGATAAACAGGAGAAAAAATGAGGACTCGGGGAACTACCAGCCAGTCAGCCTCACCTTGATCCCTGGAAAGGTGATAGAGCACCTCATTTAGAAGGCTATCCATATGGGTGATTAAGAATAGCCAGCACGTAATCACTCAGTTAAATCCTCCCTGACCAACCTGACTGCCATCTTTAATGAAATCAGCATCTTGACAGATGAGGGGAGAGCAGTAGATATCGCCTACTTAGATTTCAGTAGATTTTCTCAGACAAACTCAGGGATGTGGGTTGCATGAGTGGACAGTGAGGTGGATCGAGAACTGGCTGAACAACAGATCCAGAGGGTCAAAATCAGTGGCACAGGGTCTAGGTGGAGGCCTGTCCCTAGTGCTGTCCCTCAAGGTTCAATGCTGTACTGTTTAACTTATTCATCCATGACTTGGATGAAGGGGCAGATTCCTGCTCAGCAAATTCAGAGGACACAAAGCTGGGAAGAGTGGCCAAGTGCTGGATAGGCTGAGGAAGCTGGGCCTGTTCAGCCCCGAGAAGAGACAAGTGAGAGGGGATATAATCAATGCCATCAGTATCTGACGGGAGCATATCAAGACAATAGACAAGGCTCTTCTCAGTGGTGCCAAGCAATAGAGTAAGAGGCAACGGGCAGAAACTGATGCACAGGAAATTTCACCTGAACATGAGGAAGAACTTTGTTACTGTGTAGGTGACTGAGCACTGGAACAGATTGCCCAGAGAGGCTGTGGATTCTCCCTCACTGGAGATAATTTAAGAACTGCCCGGACACAATCCTGTGCCATGTGCTCCAGGATGGTCCCACTTGAGCAGGGAGGTTGGAACACAGAATCCACTGCGGTTGGTCCCTTCCAACACAATCCATTCCATGACTCTTGTAAACTTCTAGCAAACTTCCAGTACCTGAAGAGGGTCTAAAAGAAAGCAAGAGAGTGACTTTTTACAAGAGCGTGTAGTGATAGAACAGGGGGTAGTGGCTTTAGACTGAAAGAGGGCAGGTTTAGATTAGATGCAAAGAAGAAATTCACTGTGAGGGTGGTGTCGCACTGGCAGAGATTGTCCACAGAAGTTGTGGATGCCCCATCCCTGAAGTTTCCAAGGCCAGGTTGGATGGGGCTTTGAGAAACCTGGCCTAGTAGAGGATATCCTTGCCCACAACAGCAGGCTGGAAGCAGAAAACCTTTGAGATCCCTTCCAACCCAAACCATTCTATCATTCTGTGATCTTGTGATTCTATGAAGCAATAACATATAAACTAAGCATGCACAAAGTTACATTTTTTTTCTCTTCCTCTATTTTACTAACAAAGTATACCAAGATCTGAAAATACACTTAAGGTTATTTTTATATTCTGTGGCAATTTATAATATCAGGTATGACTTAGGAATAACTCCAAAAGTTCCTAAACCAATGCAATAAAAACCTGAAATACATACATAGCCTGGTCATCCCAAAAATGGACCTCTAAACTTCTGCCACTCTATTTCATGGAATTAAGCAAGGACAAACACGAATTCTCATACCTGAGATGGACTAATCCCTTGGAGACACTGGGCACTGGCTACTTCCTGAAACAGAGCTGGGGGTCTGGGTAGAAAGTGGTCTAAACATGAGCCAACAGTTAGCTTTGGTTACAAGGAAGGCCAAGAACATCCTGGGATATGTCTACAGGCTAAGATCCCACTAGTAAACTATTATTCAACTTCAGCCAGCACATTCAGGAATATGCATCTTGAAGAGTTTTGTATCCCCACTACGAAAAAGCATTAAATTAAGATGATAAAAGTAAGGTTATGTTGATTCAGCAATACTGAAATACAGAATTTCCCACAGTAATAGCAAATCTTGCATTTTTATACATTCATCAGGACAAGATATATGAAGAACCTCCCCTTACATAAACGAACAAAGCGAGTCAGAAGGTCAGTTCACTCTTACAAAGGGACATAATTTTCCTTTGGTGAAGATGGTTTAACAACAGAAAAGCTGGTGCAGACCTTCCAACAAAGTATGCTTCTGAGGACAAAGGAAAGTGTACTAGGAGTACCGCAAAGGCAAGTATAGCTTAAAATGGCACGTGAATTCCTAGCACATAGAATGTTCCTTCAGGGAAAAAAAAAGGAAATAACACCAAAATACACAAACTGACTGGACCAAGCAGCTGTGATTACTTCAACTTTTCTGTCTCAAAAACAGTTAGCACGGCAATGAAAATACAGCATAGTTAGCAGAGCCAGAAACCATTTTCAGGAACAAAAAGGGCCAAATTGTTTTCCTTAAACTCAAATACCAAAAAATGCAGGATCAATTTTAAGTACATCTAAACAAACCTAATTGTTGGAATAATGCATTAGGTGGTGCTTTTAAGGAAAATTTCCTTGCTTGAAGTCTGAGGTCACTAAAAAAAGACTAGTACAGGCAGGGTAAGACAGGATCAGCCCATAGAGGAAGCTGTAGAAAAGCCTCTCTCACAGAGCCATCCACTTGAAAAAGGCACAGCAGTGTTCTTCCTCACGTATGCACAAAAACTAAAAAAAAAAAAACCCTAAAACTTTGAAAAAAGAGGAAAGTAAGTATTATATTTTGAAAGTCTCCTTTTTGTCACCACATTTGTGGCAAAGCTAACAAGAGGAAAGTCCACACACCTTCCACTACCCCATCACCACACAGGCATTTCCCTTATGCTGCAAAAGACGAAATCCTCCCAAACAAATCAAAATGGGAAAAACACATGTATGCTCTCACTCTTTCTCTCAGGAGCACTTAAAAATGTTGCAATAGCTCAGACAGATTTCTAGAACAGTTGGCAAAAATACAGAAAATCTGTTTCTTCCTTTCTACTCAGCTAGCTGTAAGTTTGGTTGCATCAACTCCATCCCTCCAAAAAAGGTGGAAACACTACATTCTTCATTTTTAGCTCCTTTCTCATTTGCAAGGGATAAATGTCTTAGCAAAACTAAGGGAGAAAGAGTCTCTATAACAAGAAGAGCCATTGATTTAAAGTTTTCTTATTTACAGTCAACAGGAGAACCAAATAGACTGGACACTGCTAAGAGAACACAATGGGTTTGATAACATTCCCACAACACATACCCTGTTTTGGACACAGCAGGAAGTGGGTATAGTTAGGCTCCCCAGAACAAATATGCTAAAAAAAGAATACAGATATATCTGCTGTATCTTAAAACATCCTTTTCAAGTAGCTTTTTCTTCAGATATACTACTGTGTGATACTTCCATGTATTATGTAACAGCAAGTCCTGAAATCAAAGAAATATTTGCTTACTTCAAGAAGGTTTGTACTACCAATTATGTCACTATGAATAGAAACAATGCATTCAATGGGTTGTCTTTTGCTATCAACGCAGAACAACATAAAATGAAATGAAAAAAGAAAGTAGTATTTCAGAGGGGTCATTAAGGCTACCTTCAGAAATAACAGCAAAACAAGCAGGACAAAGTATGTTCTTTAGGGATACACTGATACTAGGTTTAAAAAAAACCCTCACAAATAAAACCACCCTCTAAATTAATGAGAATGCTAACCACCATAGGAAGATCACAGCTCAAGATAAACAACAGATTTTTTTAACATTTCTTCTCAGGCTCGTTATTTTCTCTTTCACTCAAACTTATAAAAGAAAAAAAATCCAGTTTTCCTTTTGTATTATCTACCTAATTTGCTCAATCTAGAAAATCATGCTACATACCTATTTGTAGGTAATTTAAAGCAAATTCAAGAGTTATATAGAGCAGCTTAATTTACAAGCTGTTTCAAAGAGAACAGAAGAAAAAAATCCTTTTTCATACTACAAAAACATTTTCCCCAAATGCACCTGTCCTGAAGTTTACACTTAATAAAAGCCAGATGTACTTCTAATACACTGATCCCTGCTCTTAATGCCAGTTTTCCCACTGCACCACCTTAACTGAGAAAGCAGCACAGCAAAGTTTTATATGTCATTAAAATGTTTAAACCAAGTAATACATTTTTATAATCCTAGCAATTCTCACAAAACTAAGCAGAATAAATACAGAAGCTTTAAGAGACCTGCACTGCAGCTGAAAGATCACTCTTAGCCTTTTACCTAATACAATAACACTGAGTGGTAAATGAATCAAATTACCTTTTTTAAACAAGCCACTTGTTACCAACTAAAGCAAAAATATGCAAATTTGGCTTTAATAAAGTTATTATCTAGTATTTATTTTGGCTTCTAAGGTTTGTTTTAGCTAAGCATAAATCTTGATTTGAAATTAGCAATATAGAACATCAGCCATGAGCCCGACCCCACATTCATTGAAATCAGTGGGAGCTCTTCTCTTTAGTGTTATCCACAGGATAAAAAGATGTAGTTTATTTTAAAGGCAACATAAAGGCACTTAAAAAGTTCACTTTACAATATGCTTCTTGAGCCACATCTCTGAGTCACAGGGACTAGAAAGCAAAATGGCAAGTCCCCCTTCCGCAGCTGCACCATGAGTTACACCACAGCCGGCACTTGGTCTTGCTCACTACAACCCTCTACCAATTCAAGGCAGCCTAAGCTTTGCAGCAGTATCTCTGCTAAGTACATCTACAGCCACTAAAATTGTTCCTTGGCTCTGTTTCGGCCATAAAGCTGCTCTAGGTAGCCACCACTGAGACGAACTAGACAAGAAGTGATTCAGGAAGCAGCTTCACCCTGGGGCAAGCACTGCCTAACAGTGTGCTGCCTGGGTGCAGAGGGTGAGAGGGACAGGTCCCACGGGCAGCCCAGTGGCCATCGGACACAGGCAGGCTCCAGGTCAACACCACAGCAGCAGGGGACTGGAACAGGCACACTGGCAGCACAGCTCCAATATGGACTGATGGCACCAGGCTGGGCTGAAACACACTTCTGGGCCCCCAGGTAAGAGCACGGACAGGACCCAGAGGAGGCTGAGGCACAGGAGTACCCTGGAGCCCCGCCATGCAGCTGCTAATCAAATGCTCTAACCAGTGGCATGCTCCTTAGCAATGAGCTAGAATCACTTGGCGAGCTCAGGCCATTCTTCCGAAATGTCAGCTGGCTTAATAAGTAGCAACTTTTGATGAGTATTTATTAGCATTTGAATTATTGCTCCCAGATTACCACACACTGGCCTGCAAAATCCAAAGTTTACAAACAAAGCTGTCTTCTGGCAGATGTGGAAGAGAATGTCTCCAAGGGAGACAAGTCAGTTATCTTTTCCTGAAGGTCTAGAGATGGCAACTGTGGAGTTTTGTTATGTCATAAGCAATTAGTGAATTCTTTTGTTTAATCTGTACCACACATTTTTGCTTTAAAGCAACAGCTGCAGAGTTTCTTTGGTTTTCAATCCCACACCTTCTTCTCCAGCCAAAGTTATAGTCAGAGTATCATCATGGTGATGCGACTATTACAAATCGATGAAATAATCACTAGACTGCGCAAACTGCCTGATAGCATTCCTGCATTTTCCAGTAATGCTGCATTACGACTGAATTAGGAGCCTGTTTGTTTTGAGGTTTCATCCAAAAAAAAAAAAAAAAAGGAAAAAAATGCTGAAACACTATCCTTCTTTCCCTCCCAAATAAAAACAGACCTAAACAGACCTGCTCTAACGCTTGAACTTTCCTTACATTTGAGACAAGATATCTAACAAAGCAACCAAACACACAACTAAGGCCCAACTTACTAAGACACTAACAGGCTGTTAAGAGTCCTCCAAATACAAATTCGAACTTCTCTGTGGTGTCAGGAAAACAAAATTATTTACTCTATGCATTTATTCTACATTGAACTAACTTCCATGCCTTCTTCACAGCTTTCATCTACACTGAAGCTATAAAAATATACACACAAACAGTAGTTTACCAAATTAAAGCACCCAGGTATAACCTGTGACCTTCTTCCACTGAAAAACTGTTTTTTAATCCTGAGACTTCAGTAATGCACACAATGATTTTGCAAAGTGACAAAACCTTGAGCTTAGGCTATTCAATTTGACATCAAAGCAAACTTCCTTCTATCAATAGTTCATCAGGATATTATCTTCCGAACACACCTATCGTGCACTCAAGACCTTAATTCAAGGCTAAAAATATTACACACTAATTACACATTAAATTGCATCCAGCTCTTCTACAGCTCATGTCTCAGAACCCTTCTTCAGTCTTGCAATAAAACAAAACCCAAAATCCAAAACCTAAACCCAATGTAAGAAAACCTAGATGAAGATGAGACTCTGAGCAACATTACATGTGCCTTTCTTGAGCGTTTCAGTAAAATCATGTTACAGAAATTAAAATCCTTACTCTAGTCCTATCTGCCCAGTTTTCAGCTCTGCATTTTCTACCGGCCTCCAAAAGAAAGTCCTGAGCCATCTCCATCCAGCATGCTTTTCCAGCTGGAGGTGGCAAACCCATAAAGAGGCACTTCCTCTGATGCTAACTCAAGGAAGAGGAAGTGAGCTAGCCACTGCTTGGTAAGCATTAAAAAGCGTATTTAATTTGCAGATGGAAGAATTAACTAGCCCTGGGGTGGGAATTGAAGAGCAACAGTAAAAAATACTGTAAAATATACAGTAATTGTGTTATTGCATACCACAGTGATGCTTTTTTTATGCCTTTTAAAATTTTGTCATTTTAAGCTTTTATCTGAAGCAAATTTACTAAACATTGCTAGAGAAAAAACCTTTTCAGAAATGTTCTGGCAATACAAACAGAATATCCAGGTTTAGCTTTCCCTGAAGTTCCTGAATAACGTTCCTAGTTTCCCCGAATTACGTCCTCTTCAAAGACGTCACAGTATGCCTTTTTAAAGAAGTTGCAAATATCCTTTAAACTCCTCTAAATATTTTTAAAAATTATTATTTAACATCCATTTCTGAGTAAAACTGAGATATAAGTTCTTGACCATCTGAAGGAGCAGGATTTTGACAACACCCTCTCAAGAAAAAGAGCAGAGATAAATAAACTCTAGTTGTACGTCAGAGGCTGATGACATGATGAAACAAATTCAGAAAATTAATGAAATTCTAAAAATTAACAAAACACAAGCATAACAAGGGAACAAACTCCCTTGCTAAAGGCCCTCTCATCCCAAAATCTTTTTTTAAGTATATTAGCATACCTCCCACTCACCTCTCAGCAAAAACATATTAAACAGCTTGAAGCTGTCCCAAACCCCTGTGTTAAAACCAAGACATGCAATCTAAACCCATTTAAAATACTACCCATCAAAAATGCTGTTTCTCATTTGACTTCTACTAGCACCATACAGATCTATTATCTGTATTCCAGGCAGAATTATTAAAGGCAATTACATTTATTAAATCTTGATAATGCACACAATGTCTACATTGACCAGATTCACAAAGCCATGTTTAAAGAACATTAAATACTTAAACACTTATTTCATTCTAGATAAAGGCTAAAAAACAAGATAGGGGGATATAAAGATGTTTATTTTGAATGTTATTATCTCTTTTTTACTTCTGCAGAGCATATAAACAAAATAATATCCATGAAAGAAAGTTATTTTGAAAGAAAACATGGAAATTTTAGGTCAAGCAGATCTCCCCAAAAACAAAGAAAAGCAAGAGACTGGACACTTCACAAAGCACAAGCAAAACAGCCCTAGGAAATCCATATGAAAGATTTATATAAACTCTGGTCTAAGCTTCACAGATCTCTCTGAAAGTCAAGCTAAGAGTCAACATGTCTCTGGAACATAACAAACATTTCTGAAAGTTCCTTCTGTTCTCTCCACCTCTCAAAACACTGTATTTTGCTATCTTAGTAGGAATTAACATTTTGATTGGCTTTGGCCATTTGCTTACTACCAGAATAAACATAATGATGAGTGTGAAGGTGAGAAGTTAAGGAACAGCCTTTGGGAGGCAGGAAAATGCATCATGACTAATCTCCTCATGCCCCATTTCAAGTTCTGGGGGCAACTCTGTTATTTTCAAGCCAAAAAACCATACACAGCTGAGTCCCTAGCCTTTTTAACCTTTCAATATAATATAAGGCTAAACATCTAAGGGAGTTTCAAAACTTTCAAGGAACTACTATAAACCCTGAAATATGGCACAATCTTGTTTGCTTAATCAAGTTCATCAGATTTAAGAAGCAATCAATTTATTAGATTCTCTCTTCACACTCCCACTCCCTTTTTTATTTTGAAGGTTCAGAAATTATTTCCAGGCTACACAGGATCAAGTAACTGAAAATAATCACATCCATGTAAGCTGCACATTTTAACAACAGATTCAATTCAAAAACAGCAGAAAATGCAGATTCCTACAAGGAAGTATTATTTTTCTAGCCCTATACATACTTCAAAGAGGGCAATCACACAAGGAACAAGTATCAATAGTTCCTTTTCCATGAGTTTTCATATCAAGTAGGAAAAAAATATTTCCAAGAACAAGAATCCAACAATGCCTTAGGTCTCAGTGACCTTCTAATGCACTGATCCATAATAAGAACTCTGTAAAGCTGAAGCTCTAAGTTCCAGAATCCCCAAATAATGATCCTTTCTCCCTCAAAACTAGCTTTCCGAAGTAGTTGCATGAGCTGTCTTTTTAAGTGATTTTTCCAATGAATGCTAAGGTTTAGAACACAACATGAGTAGGTTTTCTGACATAATTGCTTTCTTATGGTTTGCCAGCAATTGAGCATTGACTTTAAATCTCTTACAGGCAAAGCTGACTGGTTTAAGTAATTGTTTTTGAAAGCACACAAATGATATGCAGCCACTCCTCAGTATCCTTTACAGCATCAAAAGAGCTCTCAAATAAATGACAATTTAACATACATACACAATCTCTCTTCCATATTCATCCACATAATATAGTCCAGCTCCCTTCAGGTGGTCCCCTAAGGTTTTGGCTCTCTACAAAGAGTTAAATATCTGAAACAGACCCTTTTCTTGTTCATATATTAGTATTGTTTTCAAAGGGCTGTTCAGAGAATGAAGACTGAGAACAATGCAAATTCTCCACTCCATGCTCAACTAACAAAGCATCCAATCAGTTTCCACTGAGTTCCAGTTCATTTTGTGTCCAGATGTAAGTGATTAACAGTACATTGTTTGAAACTTAATTCCACATCTGTTCTTCTGTGGGACTTGGAAAACAGATGAAGCTTTCTGACAATTGTTTGCAGAGCAGATAATCGCAAGCATGTGTAATAGTATCCCAAAGTGCAAAACACCATGAGTCTAAGAAGCTTTTTTTTGCTGAATGTTTTGTTGCTTTTCTAAGTAAGATAACAAAATATGATGCTCTCGGATGGAAATGATTAATACATGCTTAAAAAGTCATCCTCTATAACTAAAAAGGCATAGCAAAATCCAGACTTTCTTCCTAAAGGTCATCATTTCACATCCTAGCATTCTACCCAGACAGCAAAAATTAATTTTAAGGCCTACCAGGTAACTTTTAAAAGTTATGCAGAAGTGGCAAATTCCTGCAGAACTACAACACACAAAATACATTGTTTTGTCATGGAGTACTATAGTAGTGTGAGAACGTTCCAGGCTGTAACAGTATGACAGTCAGCATCTTTTGAACTGACCACAGATTTAAGTGATATGGGTGTATTTTCTCTTGATCCCAAGAAAATGTGGATAAGCACAGAAAGGAAGACTAGATAGCAACTCTTCACTATATTTGCCAAAACAAGTGCAGACAGCATCAAAGCACATTGGAAAATGTTAGGCTCAATAAACTATTTCTTCTATGCAAGACACAGTTATACTGAAGAAATGTGCCACAGTTTGCTCTGGATGCTTAATTCCGTATTTGCTCAAGAAATGATGGAACAAATTACCAAAGCAATGATCCACTGATAGCCATTAAATATAACAAGTGCTTCCTCCAGTAAGTCCTCAAGATGAAGAGCAGTAGAAACTACGAAAACATCAGTTCAAAATTCCTCTGTATTTTAGGCAACTGGCTATTACTACATACTTCTAACTACTTTATTTTTGGTCTTAGCATATCACCTTGGATCTTCATCTGACCTCCACATATAACAAATGCAAGAGTTACATCATCTACACTGATTGAGAAAAAATTACAGGGATGGCTCAGGGTAGATGAAAAACACTGTTTTTAAAAAACTTGTTCTAATTAATTCTGAGATTAAAGTAAACTACCAAGATTAGCTTATTTGGTTACAGCATGGTGCTAACACAAAGATTGTGTGTTTGACCCCCTAATGGGCCATTCCCAGAAGACTTGGACTTGATGATCCTTGTGGATCCCCCTGCAACTCAGAATATTCTGTGATTCTGTCAGCTATTAGTTAGCTATATATAAGAATGCCTCAGAGAAGGGTCAAAATTTCTTCAGTCACACACAAAGATACCAGATACTGCTGCCAAGAGCTACCATGGTAATGTGAACTTTCAAATGGTCTTTTCTTAAAAGGGCACAAATCAGAGATACGGAATTACCTCACATTGGAAAAGGTGTTTTCTAACTTTTCTACACAATCATTAAGATGAAAAATATAGATGAAAAGCTCAAAAGCTTTTTTTGAAGATCAAAAAAATTCCAAAAAAACCCCAACTCAAACAACCAAACAAAATTATAACATTTCATTTGTAAAATAAGAAGTGTCCTTATTTTTAGTTCTGTATCATACACATGGAGGCACACACACACACTCCCCAGTACTGATGAGAGTGGAAGCCAGGTTAAACCTGGGTAGTTTCATGTGCCCAGTGTGTCACAGCAGATGAAGCAGATGAAGAATAAGAACGAGAAAGAGAGAAGCTTCCTAAAATGAAAACACAGAAAAGGTGCAGAAGAAATCAAGTTCAAATAACAGAATTCACATAATTTATGGAAAAATAAGCTATTCAGATAAGGAAAAAAAAGGTCTGTCTTCTACAGAAAAGGACAGTGATGGGTTCTAAAAGTATTCTGCTCAACACAATTGCTGACACTACTTAATTAGGACAGCCATTTAAAATGCATACAATAATCAATTCCATAAATTAGAAGGCATGAAGAGGATGCACTGCATATTACAATTATAAATTTTCATTTTGTAACTTAGAGAGTATCAGAGAGGCAAGATTTATAATGCAGAGCATGTGATCAGACAGCATTGTGCTTTCAAAGAAATGTTCCTAACAAATGTAATTCAAGTCACTACAGCATTAAAAAGATAAGCAATATGGCTTGGCTAAAGATTAAAATACAACAAATATCCTTATTTATACAGAAAAAGTAGGTTGATTATGCAGATATGATTGCCTTGTCCATCAACAAACTGCAAACAATAACAACTTCGAGTTTCATTCTATGGTTTTAAATGTCTTTATGTAAAGAATCACTGAAGGCTTTCTGAGGCAAGTGAAGATCAGACAAGTCATTAACTGTCTGCAGAGAGTATCGGGTGAACAAACAAAATTCCCTGCTACACATACAACCTGACAGGACCAAAGCTAAGCACCCATGCTGCTGAGTTATGCACCAGTCCCATGCAAGTCCACTTACTTCAGCTGCTGGGAAATGTTCCAAGGAAGAGTTTGGACTCTTCCATGTGCTGTGGGCACTGAAAGAGAGGTACTTCTATTTTTTTTAACTTGAGTACCCTCTGCCAACACCATTTCCTAATACTACAGCATACATATAACATATACATGCATATAAAAAAAAAAAACCAACCAAAAAAACCAAAAAAGCGCCACATCCCCGTATTTATACACAGAAGGCTACAAAGCATATCTACTTTAAAGACCGCTATAGGACTTTTCTCCAGTTGTGACCAAAAAGCTAAATGAAATTCAATACACATACAAGTCCCATGGGTCTCTTCCACTTTGTCCTTCTGTAAT
>VZTT01054092.1:24965-40641 GCA_013400855.1 Buphagus erythrorhynchus
TAGGGCCATCTAGAGTATGTGACACATGAACACGTGGGTTTTGGTTGTCTCCAGAGAGGGAGACTCCATGGTCTTCCTGGGCAACCTGTTCAGTGCTCAGCCACCCTCAATATAAAGAAGTTCTTCCTCATATTGAGCTGGAACTTCTTGTGTTTACTGCTACTGGTCCTTGTGCAGTACCTGGACACCACTGAAAAGTCTGGCACCATCCTCCTGGGACTCACCTTTGAGATATTTATATGCATTGAGGAGATTCTCTCTCAGTCTTCTCTTGTCTAGGCTAAAAAGGCTTAGCTCCTTGTAGGCAAGATGTTTCAGGCCCCTCAACATTTTTGTGGCCTCTACTGAAGGATAAAGACTGAGGATGGACATCGGAAACATAAGCTGCATGTAAGAGGAAGGCACTTTTCACCAACAGGAGCTATGTGTCTTTACAAGTCATAGGCAGGACAGTCTTCACAAACACTGAATGCCCAGCAAGGATACCCATATGCTGGAATAAGCACTGCCAAGTTTCTGTAACTTCTTCCCCTTTTCTGGAAACAAAGTTCATCCAGATAAGGCCATTCAAGATTCTCCATCCAGGTGCAGTGTTCAAGCTTCCAAAATTGCAAGTCATCTATAGGAAACGCTACTTTAAAAAATTCAGTCATTTGGCAGACAGTATCTGTCCTTTCTTTCTGAACACTCTGTATTCACAATACTTCAGCACTTATGAGGGGCTTATAAAAAAAGAGAGAGTGGCTTTTTACATAGGCACATTGTGATAGGACAAGGGTAATAGTTTTAAACTAAAAGAGAAGTTTAGATTAGATGTTGGAAAGAAATTCTTTCCTATGAAGGTGGTGAGGCACTGAAACAGGTTGCCCAGAGAGGTTGTGAATGTCCCATTCCTGGAAGTGTTCAGGGATTGCGCTTTCAGCAACGTGGTCTAGTGGAAAGTGTCCCTGACCATGGCAGGGAGGTTGGAAATAGATGATTTTTAAAGGGCCCTTCCAACTCAAACCGTTCTATGATATTCCTGTTAAAAATACTTTGGATGCTGAAACTGTTTTAGAGAGAGACCGATCATAAGCACATTGACTAAAGATTATATTTAACTCAAAATTCAACTGAATTTTAAAAAGAGCCACAGAAACTAAATGCTGTTAATTTCTAGGTGTGTATTCCAGGCATTTGTAACAGTCCTCTCAGATATTCATATGAATGAATATCTCTTACATCAGCTTACATACAGTACATATATAGTTATCTGCCAACACATGTTCTTCTAAAAGACTGTATGTCTAAAAAGAGGGTTTCATCTCATTTTTTTAAAACTCTTACAGCCTAAACAGTTTGCTTTTAATGAAAGACAAGTAGTTTTGGATGAGACGACAGCACATATTGCTATTAGGCTTTATGGCTAATATAATGGCTTTGAATCATTGTGTCTAACATAATGGCTTCCCACAGACTCAATCAGGAGCATCCTGCTCCTGAAACAAGTATTTTTTTTAATTACTAGAATCAAAGACTAATTAACTAAATGCTACTTCATTTTCTCTAACCATCAACATTATTGTCTTTCTAAATAACACTCAATGTTTCTGTGATCACATTACAACCAAGCTCCAAAAATATTTATATGTGATTTTAAAAGTCTAATCAGGGAAGGTTCTTCCTGATCACTTTGGATTCCTCAATCATTCTTTCTCACAATATTAAACGTCCATTAAAGCAGACCAGAACTGAAGAACCTGAGAGGCCATGGACATAGTTTCACATATTCTTTAGTCATACCTGGGGTTTTTTTTCTTACTTTGAGTAATATTAAGATGCATATCACATTTGGCTTGTTGAAATTTATTGCTTACAATTATCAGCTATCAAGAATGAAATTCAGAGGCAGCTGCTACTACTGAACAAGGAGAATAGAAACCTTCTCTTCCTGCATCTTCAAAATCAGCAGCTCTGTGGAGCCTTTATAAAATTGTATTTATTTAAAATAATATTGTTAGGCTACAAAAAGCAGGTTCTTCATTAAAATAAGTACTTGTAATTTTCATAGCATTGCAGCCAAAATTCTTTTTATTTAATTTTAGTTCATTTAAAGCTTTAATTAACTAATAGTATTAACTACCTATCACTGAACAATTAAATCACTAACATCCAAGAAAGTTCCTACTCTACTCAAAGACTACATTGCAGCACCACAAACGGCCTGAAGGGCAAAGTCCTGCTTACTGAGAATTTTTCAGAGTTTTGTTTAATGTCTGCTCACATTTGAAGGAGTGAATTGCCAAGACAATAAACAGCTGAAGAGTGAAAACAATGAGCAGCCCAATAGGTGCTGTCTGATGATGACCCTGGAAGATATCCTGGATCCTCAGACATACTATTCTGTGATCCAACAGTATGTGGACAAGACTTAAAGAGCTTTTAATAGCAATGAACTGGTTGAATACAAATGCAAAAATTCCTTTCAGACAGGTAAAATCTCATCTGCAGTACTAAAGAGCCTATGGCCCAGCAACTCATCTCTGTACCAACAGTCTGGTCATAGACAAAAATTCTGTTTATTTTTCCTTTCTGCTCTATGGAAAATATCCATTTCTTTGGGAATCTTGTCCTAGACTGATAGGCTACTCCCATCTTTCTATTTGTATGAAAGGACAATCTTGTTCAAAAATTCTTTTGAACTTTAACTTCGGACTAATATTTTTCAATTTGTTGCAGAGATTATATAAAGTAGAAATGATATAAAGTTATTTAGCATTTAGAAAATTATTTTTAAAATAATAGAATAGGAAGGAAAAATATAGTGGCAGAATGTGCTTTAATTACTTATAGAGAGAAGCAAGAATCCTTCTCTTTAATCACCCATTTCATGAATACCTGTATAAAACAAATGGGATGCTTTTGTACAGATTATAAAACAAAAGTCTTTGTTATAAAACTCAGCACAAGACGATCACTATGCTTAACACTTCCAGCAGAAAAATGGAACAACTTTGAGATTTGTGCAGGAAAGTAGTGAGGCCAACGATGGGGCCAAAAGAAATTTTTAATATTCCTACAAAACAAAAAAAAAAGTTTTTATGGCATCTTCCTAAGCCATATTTATGCAGCAGTCATGTATGACTTTTAAGCCACAATTAACATAAGTGATAAATAGTAAGAACTGATACTTCAAGCTATTGCTTGAGAGTAAGAAAACATGAAATTGCTACTAGTGCTTTTTCATACAGAAGAATACAGCTCTTTAGTAATGAGGCTGTGTGCAGTAAAGAGACAAAAGACACTCGTCATGAGGAAGGACAAACAAACCCTTTTAGTCCCTTACAGTTTATATTGCTTACTGTATACATAGGTTGTGTAAATTACTACTACTTAAAGAAAAACATTAATTCCTAGGAAAGCAGGAAGGACACACTTCCTTCATTGAAGTGTTTTGGGTAAGTAATATGCTTACATTGTCCCCGTTTTTAAATTAAGTATTTGTACTGCCCTTTAAAAAACAAATAAATTCTTGTATTCAGTCAAAACAATATCTGTGAGTTAAGAGTATTTTCCTGGTTCAACACAATGTCAATGGGATTTCTACATGTTTCCTGTTTGAATTTTAAGGAAGAGTTTTTCTGATAAATGAATCTTTGTTATTTCTTAATATTACACCAAAAAAAAGTTAAGGATTTCTGTTTGCCAGACTCTTAGCCAGGTGAGTTACAGCAACTCTATTCACATACCTAACGCCATGAAAATCCACACAGCTGAGATGTTCTGATGTGCATATAGTTCATTTTATATGTTATGCAGTTTAACTTCACCCAGAATTATTTCCATTTTCTTTCTTCTTAAATTCAGACACAAACTATATTGCAGCCACCAAAACCAATCACAACAGGCTGCCACAGTGATTTCAAAAGTATGCTTTGCCCTGGGAAACTAGGCTAGCAAAGTAAAACTGGTTTAATAACAGTAAGCTAATGCATATCCTTTCATGGAGACACATACCAGGTTAAATTCGTGATACTAGGTCAGCTTGCAGCAATTTCCTGTCTCACATTCCCCCCAGTACAAATACAAAAAGCAAATGTTTAAATCAAAATGACGTCCAAGGAGAGGTCTGCCACTGTTCAGTGTTTAAGGCCATAAGAACTGTGTCTGCAAGGGAGACGACATCTCCACCCCGTTCTCCTTCAGCGCTAGTAATGCAATCAGGGCCAACATCCCTTTCCCCACCACACAAAGAGGGCTGAGTTCCCAGCTGTGCACTGGCACAGCTTCAATAGGACCAGAGAGAGTGACCACATGCTGACAACCAGCCAGCTCCAACCCCTCTGGTCAGGAGAGGTGCGACAATTTGAATCACCTTGAAGCAAGGACAGAAATACACCTTCACAGCCAAGCCCCCTAATGATTTGTTTACCACACAGGTGGGGAGCAGAACAGCATCTTATTACTCAAGTAATGCTGTTTTCTTCTTCTCCTTTGTAAAATAATAATGCAGTAATTTTTTTTCAGGAAAGGGTTACAGTTCTGGCTTCCCTTCCAAGCCAGTAAACTGTGAGATCATGGGGAAGAGGTTTCTTCCCATCAACATCCTTGTCATGGACCGTTTACTCCTCAAGGAGATGCAGAGGCTGAAACACACCTATGCAATTTCCTCCAGCATTTTAACATCTTTGTTCTCTGAGGCAAGGAAGAGACAGATCTACATTTTAAAAATTTACTTTAAAAATAATACAAACACATTATATTTTCACAGAAATATTATAGACTATGCACATATGTTGCCTGTGGTTCTCCCATACATGAATGTACCTGTTGACCAAATCAAGCAATTAATGTATAGACAAGATGCCTCACACTCAAGCACAGCTTGCTTTTTAGAAACTTTATTCTGCTTGCAATCAGCCGCTTTCAGCTGTGTTTGGCCCCTCAGCTACAGTATCTCTGCTCCTTTCAACAGCTGTTCTCTCTCTCCACTCTGGCAACTCACTCTGCATGACCCATTCCACCACAGTTGTTAAAGGGCTGTATCAATGCCCTTATCTTTGTTCCCTTTCCTGTGGAAACTAAAATTTCTGGAAACTGTATGCCTCCAAACAGCAGCAAAGGAAACTGGTTTTATCCAGTGTGCAATTCTTCCTTTGCACTATCCATTGGGAGCCACTGGATTCAGCAAGTCACCTCCTTGCAGACAGATGGGCCAGCTCTTTCACCCCAGTCCTCTCACAGAACCAATATACAGAAAGGGGACATAAAAATTGTTGCAAAGATACAGAGAGCTTATAAAACCGTAAGTTTTCTAACATAATCTTTATACTGCACACAGACAAATTCCCCAGAGCTATACAAATACTACTGATCAATTTTAAATCTACAATTTAAAATTGTATTTAACAGCTTAATAATTTCAAAGTTACAATAAAGAGAGGGAGCATATGTGTTGCTCTTTTTACTTTCATTACATAGTTTTGATCTCTATTTTAACATATGTTCAGAAAACAAAGGGCTTAGCTAAAGCATACATTTTCTAGAAAATTATTTTTAGCTTGCTTAACATTGAAGGAATTCACTACAAGCTTTCCACAGCATGGAACAACGTTCCCACCAGTCTCTCTGTTACAAATTAATGAAAAGTTGACGGCTCATTCTCTGCCTAAAGGCATTCTCTGCCTACCACGCATCATAAATTTCAGTCATGGGCACTGAGGAGCAGATCAGGGTACAGCCTTACTCAAACACTCCAAAGGAAGCTCTCCACATTTATTGCAGCAAGATGATACCTTATGCCCTCTACACAATTAACTCTCATGTACTCTCCTCTTTCTCTCATTACCAGATTTCTCCAAAAGCATCACATGTTCAGAAAAAATTTGACATGCTCTCTGATCCTCTTTAAAGCACAATATGCAGGACAAGCTATGTAATTTTAACAGCCAACTCCTCTGCTGAAATGTCATGTTGAGTTTGAAGGAAAGAACAAGCATCAAGTATTTGCAAAATTGCATCAAAAAGACTCAGCAGTGATCTTTCCATTAAAGGCCCTGCTCTAAACAAAACCTATGAAGTATTTTAGCTGTGTACTTTGGAACAACGCCTAGAATCAGGCTACAAAGATTCCCCCACCCAAACCATTGCTCTTTGACTGGTATTTATCAACAGCAAAGGAAGTATAAAATTATAATATGAAATTACTTGGCTACACAAAAAATAACCCAACCTCTAAAGCAACAACTAGAATGTTATATATGATAAGTAAATTTTTAAAAGTGCTAAACACTGCTTTAATTCAATTGCTCCTTCTTATGGGTGAATAACTTTAGGCTATTACTGGCTACCAGAGAATGACTTAATTTTGAAACACGAAGAAAATTTAAATAATATACTAAATTCAAGGCTTACAAGCCTTATCTGTCAGAATTCTCTGTTTCCAAAGAAAAGGAACATTTTACAATTTAAAACAGAGAAGAGCCAATGGATTGTAATACTTGAACACAGTGTGAATTATTAGATAATAGTAGAAGCTATTTACTAAAAAATGCCCCACATTTTAGCTCATCATTTATGATCACTGGGCTAGAAACCATTAGCATACCTGCCAAAACTCGTCATTTGCTTTTGACTTCTGTAACGCAAAACAACATTGATAAATGTGCAGAGGAAAGATCCATAAAACATTTTTTCTTGACTTTTTTAGTTTTTCACAGCAGGCCATATATTTGTCCCAACTTTTGCCTGCCAACCTGGACTATTCTGCATTCCAGCAGTCTTTCCCCGAAGTTCTTCAAGGTACACAGCTCCAGGTTTACACATTATAGACCATCACAGGGTCAGCACAAACTCGGGACTTCTGGCCTGGAGTTGCAAACTGCACGATACACAGTATCTTTCATGCAACCTAGCAAGGACAGATGAGTCATTCCTCCAATCCTTCTCACCACAAAGGCTCCTAATACAGTATCTGAAGAAATCACACAAAACAAAGAGAGCTATTTAATCAAATTTTAGAGGAGAGAAGTCTGAATAATTTTAGTTAAAATTTATAGTGTTTGTCTGCTAATGGAAAACTTGCATCTGAAACAAACCCTTATACGGCAAAGATTTCCTCAGCTATGGAAAACTACTTAAAGTAAGCAGATCCATGAGCTCTGCCACTAATGAAGCTTACTGTTGTCAGATTTGTGTTTCATAGTTGATCAAGCTTTGAGAAGTCCGCCTTTCTGCTGGTGGCTGAAATCAATCAAAAAAATTACATAGACAAAGAAGTACCTACAGATCCCAGTGCAGAAACCCAGGACAATGCCTTGCATCAGGACTGCACAAATTACACTGGTGGGAAGATCCCTGTGCTATGCACGCTCCTTATCCCCTAATACCACAGAATTATGCCATTGCCTCCTAAGCCAGAACTGAAAACTAAAGAGGACTCAGACACTTCGCCACCACGTTCCCACAGCCTCTCTGCTGAATATGCCCCCAGCACCCACCACCTCATGCTCAACACGCTCACATCCAGCAGTGCTGCAATGTCCAGCCCTTCCCACTGCTCCCTGTTCCCCCTGCACTGCACAGTGCCAAATGCAGGAACCAAAGCTGCCACAACAAACACCCACACCGCCCTTTCTGCCACTGTATGCCAAATACACTTGCTCCTTCTTGCAAGGCCATAAACATGCAGCATTGCTGGATGGGGAGTAACAGAACATTTGATAAACCACACACAGACCCTTATGGCTGGCCAACAGGGAAAGTAAGAGGCACAACTGGACAGCCAGGACACCTGGAGAGAGTTGTTTCACAGGCTCAACAGACTGGTCACAGTTCAGACCCAGTTCATTATCAGGTAAATGGATGATTTTCTTTGGAATGAAAAGCAAGTGTTTGGGGTTTCTTTAATTCTAAAGTAATTTTACTCCTATTTAATGAAATTTATCTAACTGAATTTGTATCTCAGCCTTGCCAGCTGTTTGTCAACATGCTTTTCAAACCAAGTAAGATGTTATAATAAGATTGCCTTCATTATTCTCAAATTTTTACATAAAGGGAGAAACAATAAAAACAGTTGTTACAAGTGCTTTTGGCACCAAAAAATGCCTGTGGAGATAACGTCCATCAAATAAAAGCAGCCACTGTTAGTGACTATGTACAGCACACAAAGGGAGGAACTTCAGTATTATAATACTTGTGGAAATTATTGTAATTTTCAGATCTACAATCATGTTTCCTCCTTTATTTATATACGTCATCTAACCGATAATTCATAGAATCTTAGTTAATTAAAAAAATCTTCATTCAGCTTTACTGATAACGAAGAAAAAAATTTAGTGTTTTGGCCACCAAGTGGATGGTGGTGCTTTCACAGTGTTGTCTTCTTTCACTAGAAGACTGTCAAATCTTCCAAGCCCAAAATGACCAGAAGTCTTCAGCAAAGAAAAATCACCAAGGAGAAGTGTACAAGAGGTTGGCAGAATGTCTGATGCATGGAATGGTCAACAAGGATTCATTTCTCAGAACAAAATCAAGTGGGAAGGTTACTATCATGATAGATCTGTAATAAACTAGAACATGCTTTTTCTTCGCAATGTACACCTGAATTACGGAATCACTGCAGCAAGACACTGAACACACAAAATGCACACATAGACTTAAATAAATAACTAAACTGTTGAATGACAGAACTGCTGCTGGTTATTGAAAACACAAATGCCTGTGTTCAACCTTTAGAGCTAAGGAAGCTCCTAAACCACTAATTAAGGGCCCTAACCATGGGAAAGAATCACTACATATACTTCATGCATTTCTTACATTTTTCTCCCTAAGCATGTTTACTAGCTGCCTTTGGAAAGAGTATGAAAGTAAATGAACACTTGGCCTGACTGGAACATGCCTAGTTGTCTGTTCTCATGAAATACAGGAAAATATGCCAAATACCAGATGAAGACAGACAAACCAACAGGCAGAGAATGCATGCAGACATTAGAACCTTAATTCTCTCCCAGTTTACAAAGAGCATTAATCACTATTTCTGTGAACAGCATGATATAACGTAAGACACATCAGATTTAGACAGAGTTATGTATAATTATTGTGAGATATAAAGATTGCAAATAAGAAAAGTTATTTTGCTTGTCTCATATGTGTGATTTTATTCGCTACTGGGAAGTAAGCCATGATCCATAGCCAACTCAGAAACAGGAAAACAAATTAGGTACAACCATTTTTAAAAGCCAAGACTGCTTTCTACAGAGGCTACAAAGAGGCTAAATTTTGGTCCACTTTTAGAAAGCTTTCTAAATTCAGTGGAAATTAAGTCTGGACAGGTGGACCTTGTACCTGAGGAATTCCCCAGCACGGTAAACAGATGCCAGTATAAGAAAGAAATCATTTAGGCAACTTCTGTTCCCTTTGTGTATTAAATGTCACTTTTAGTCTGGTTAAATACTAAACTTCCATGAGGACCAATAGTCCCTTCAGATTTACCTGAATATTGGTAAACTGGCCAATCAAGTCCAGTTACGCAGCAATGAGGAGGATTTGCATGTGTTTTAGGGGTTCATTTAGTAGTAATGTTATTTATTGTGTGAGAGGTAAAGCAAGAAGAATTAAGTACAGACGAAGTTTTCAAAACTTTTTCTGAAGATGAGGCTAAATCTGATGTCTTTTCTATGGGGAAGACAACACAGCAATCTAGATTTAATTTTGTCATCACCCGTTTATAATGAAATAGGATTTTGTTCTTTTGGACAGAGTTTGCTGCCCAGATTCCATTCACTGCTATGCCCAATAGCCATCAGAAATGAAAATAACACTTCAGCTTGGAAAACTAGTATGACTCAGATGCCTACTGCCACTGAGACTCCCTATCTCCAGTTATGTGATATATGAGAACCTGTCCCTTCTATTAAACAAAAGGTAATGAAAATTACTGAGAACACGTAAATCACATAGTAGACACAAAGAAAATGCTGCCACAGAAAATGCCACATCTAAGACAGTTCTTACTTCTCTATTATCTATCCAAAATGATACTGCAATTTTTTTTCTGCCCTTCTCATAATGGAAGACAATATGCCCTATAAAGATTTTCACTTTTTTGAGAGCTCTCCCACAGCTCTCATTTTTTTCCTGTGAGACTCAACTGTTGCTCCCTTCAAAATCTTCTTGCAGGTCATAGTATTAAAGCACTTTATTACAGCTATTGTGTGCAGTCCTCTACCTAAGACTTCATCAGTGCTAAACAGAAAATAACAGCTATGTCACCGTACATGCAGCATTCCTTATCTACATATCTCAGATGCATAAACAGGTGTATTTGTCCTTTAACTATAAACTCCAGGTTTACACTGGCTAGACTGCTTTAAGTTTTTACTCCTCTTCCAGCAAGTATGCAAAACATAGCAAGTTGTGCTCACCTTTTGGAATTCCAAGTCATTGTGTTCGCACTGTCTCTCCAAATTGTCAAAGCAACTGCTTTTCAGCCATCATTTTCCCCATATGAGATCCATCTAAATTTTCTTCAGCTGTGCCAGTTGAAGCACAGGACCCTGTACAGTGAATTTGGGCCATCTGATAATAGGTTTGCATTTGTTACTTACAAGTCATGACTCCTTATATTCAACAAGTGGTTTCACAGAGTTTGCTTGATATTGGCATATTCTGTGTTCTACTAGCCAAGTACCCAATAAAAATTCAGAACAAAACCAGAAGATATACTGGACCCATCTGAAATGCCTTCTCAGTAGTCAGTAAACCATTAATGACACTTAGAGACCTTTTATCAACCACTTGTGTGTTCATTTTACAATGATTTCATGCAGAAATCTTTTTCTATGAGTGATGTGTGAGGTAGTCAAGAATATCACACACAGTCACTGCATGAAAAAATAATAAAGTCAAGATACCTCATCTATCTACCACTCATCTTCTATCTACTAGGTTAGCTATGCTACCAAGGAAGGAAATTAAAATTGTCTGAAACAGTTGGCTCTTGATAAATCCATACTGGTTGCTTATCAATTTTATTATTCCAGAGGTGCTTATAAAGCAACTGTTTAATAACTTGTTAAAAAATGTGCAGGGATTAAGGTTTCATTGACCAATTTATAATGCCTTTCTTCTTTCAGGTTTTATTGACTGGCTCACAATTCCATCCATATTCCCCAGCACCTTTACCATATATATATATNCTTACTCAGTCTTCTGAAGACTCTCCTGTTCTTTCAAAGATTCTCTGAATATTTGGATTAGTACCTGACAAACAGGTAAATTATAATATTGAGTTTTCAGTTTAGCAATCTTCCAGTTCTTGCCTGAGCACAGTAAGATATTAAAATCAGAAAGAAAAACATAAGTTGATCACACAAGGCCTTCAATAGGAAAGAGGGAAAAAATAAGAGAAATGGACTTCAGTAACAGTGACTTCTGACCATCTAGATTTGGAAAAAAAAATTTAAGAAAACACAAACAAAACAAATCTCAACAACAAACCACTAGTTTGAAGCACTGATAGCCCCCTAGGCAGTAAATGTTTGTGGTTGGTTGGGTTTTTTTCTTTCAATTAAGACAGTAAAAAAGTGGTCTAAGCCACCTTAGAAGCTAACCTTATTCCTTAGCTTCAAAAGCCTGTTGAGGGGCAATAAAACAGGGTTATTCAACAGAAATTTAATAAAGCCCCTGTTAAAAACTTACTAAACTCCTTTGGGCAGGCTTGGCAAGTGGAGATCTACTCAGGTATTGCCTTCAGCTACACTGCTGGGAAGTGTAGGAAGCTGGTGTCTCCACTGTTCTGGTCCAAGATACTCCTTACTGCTATAGTAGGAGGGTATTGTGCTAATGGAAATCCCCTCTTGGCTCTCAGTTGCAGTCAGCATTGTCACTTCCCTGTCAAGTTATCCCAAAATATGAGTGCAGCCTGCCAAGACACAGGGAATGCAGCAGGAAGCACAAGAAGGCAGCCTTTCTTTCTGTACCTGCCTTATAAATGGAAATGTCAAGTTACCTAGAAGGTAGGCTACACACTGTATTCAGTACACAAAAACATAACTCCACCAATACGTGCTGTTACACACTGATCACTTAAAGTGACCTAACCTAGGCATATCAAAAAGGTGCTCTCTCTCTCTCCCCCTCTTTTTTTTTTCTTTTTTNCAAATAAAAATGTAGGTCCCCAGTTAACTCAGCACATATGATTTCTAGCATTTATGCCCTCTGGCTCCATTCTCCAGCACTGTTTATTGACACTACAGATACTGAGTTAACTCACATATTGTAGCTTCAAACCTCCTTGTAGCCCAGAAATATAACAGTAGAGTCCCTCCTTTTACCACTACCTCATTCACCAGTAAAATATCTATATTTATTCTTTTTGCTTGATAAGCTTTGGGCCTATTGATACTACTTTTGAAGAGTTTCTGCACAATTTCAGTTTGCTGTATTCAATGCATACATGGGACCTGAGAAAGTACATTTTCTGTGTGTTGCCAATACAGTGATGTACCCTATCAGAGGGCATACCACTAGGCCAGTTAAGACTTATCCAAAACACCTTTAGAAGAACTGAAATGAATGCTAACATGCTAGAGAAAAACACAATAACATACATGGATGATAGAGGACTGGACAGCTAATTTCTTAACCCTTATTTCTGACAGATCCACAGTGTCCATGTTTCATTAATTAAATTTACAATATTTTTTTTTTGGTCAGAAGTAGATATATATACCTTACCATTCAAAAAGGACTTGAAAAAATCAACTGTCTTAACCTGAGTCAAGCAGAAACACAGCTGACAAGGATTCTCATTTCACACTGGCAAACATCAGTTTAGGTTAGCAGAAATCCTTCCATTGGGATGTGGATCAAAATTCTACTGAATAGGATCAAGGTTATAGCATCTACACTGTATTTCAATTACACTGCACTGAACTGAACTAATTGTTTTTGACCTTTTTAAAGGTATGTATTAGCAGAAAGAAATCACTTTTCACAGAACATGGTAGTTGAAGTAATTGGATTACAGAGTCTCCTACTAGTTTAAGAAAAAGGAAGAGGTACTGACTGGCTGACTCTGAGTGACCCTTAGTTTAGGGGCAACACACTTGCACTGATAGGCTGCAGTGCGTTCATGGAAGAAATACACATCACACTGCCTCATCCCGGCCCATCCGGTTCCTATTCTGTAAGTAACTAAAGGTAACAGAGAAGTGAGCTGTAACATACCTGCCTGAAGTACAGCATGAGAGAAGGCATCCCAAATACTTAACTAAATTGTTGTCTTTCTCCTGCTTTAAAAATACACACTTTCTATTCACATGACAACAAAACATTCCGGAAAAGTAAAACTATGTCGATCCACAGCTCATTCCATGTTTTCCCCTTCTACTACATAAAGTTCTTCATTCTGCATTTCTTTGTACAAGACTTAAATAAGCCCTTCATTTATACAGATCCTTCAGTCTAGAGGATGCTTTATAGCTCCCACTTTATAAGCAGAGGCGCATACTTGGCTATTAGATTGTCTTACCAGACCTTAACAATTCAGAAACTTGCAGAGCAAACATCACAGAAGCAAAAATGCCAGTATTTGCATTAATGGCAAACTGAGGAGTAAGCATCAGCATCTAGTTTTAGATTTTAACAGTGATGTGAATTAATTCAGTTGTATTTTTCCAACAGATGTCTCAAAACCAGTGGTAATTCCATCTCCTTTTTTTAATTCGAGGATCATTTGTTTCAAGACAAAAACACATTTACCTGAGCTGAATAGAGATGAACGGTTTTAATAAGATTTTGTCAGACAAACCATTTTCAGAACCATAAAATATATTTATTACCCAATTAACATACATTTATGCTACATATTAAGACAAACTCATGTAATTGGAAAACTAATTAACATGTTTCTAATGACATGTTAATTCATGTCATTAGAAACCAAAGCATGTATTTCTGAATTGGACACCATGCCCTCCACACATCTCAACCAATTTAGCTTCTTTCATCACTCTTCTTTTCAGATTCCATGTGTTTGTACTGGTTGTTTATGTGACTACACTAGAAAAGCACCATCACTTGTTTTATCTAAAGCAAAAGAAAATATATTCATGCATATACATCAGATATGTTACATCCCTACAAAAAAAAAAGCAAAAGCCGATAGCTCCCATTCAGAAAAACAACTTATCTGCCTTCAAAAAGAAAAAAGGAATTTACTTTTCATGATTTCACAATACGGCCTGGAACCATATGTTTCATTTGGATTTTTTTTTTCTATTTTTGTTTTTCTTCCCTCTTGAAGGACTATAGCAAGCTCTATTATGCATGGATTCAGAAACTACGAGTCAGCCAAAAGTCGCAGATCTCTCAGGATAGACATGTCCATCTGTCATTTCACAGCAGGAGAACAATAGCAGCTTCAATATAGACACAACAAGCTCACACAGTCCTTACACAGCCAGACAGAAAATCTGCCACAGCTGATAGCTAGCTGCCTTTGAAACTCCAGACAGATGTTCCTGTGTAACACCAGGATCAATTGCTGCTTTCTTGTTTTTGTATTTTAAATTCCTCATTTTTTTTCATAGCAACGAAGAAACAGTCAGTTTACTACTTGTAACCTCTACAGAGCTTTGGGAAAATCACACTTCAGAAGCAACAGAACCTAAGACAGAAGCATATTCTTCAATCTGCAATTTTTCTGCACTTGGGCCTATTTTAAAAGTAGGTTATCCATAAAGCTTGACAAAGACTGTGCTTGTATTGTATAATGATTTTCTAGAGCTTTGCTTAACAGCTTTCAGTTATCTTCTCCATGAATCTGCTTAACAGCATACTGCATTGCTGCTTGACTGTCGAAAAAAAATCCACTTTGATTTTTAAAAATTATTTATTTTGTATCTGTAGATCATGAAAACAGAATTTATAGACAAAAAAAGAATTATTTCTAAAACACTCTAATTTACTCTTTGACTNTCTGTTAAACTTTTGTTTCAGTAGTATATGGTGGAGGTTTTTCCTGATGAGTCTCATTGGGTTTTGATTATAGCAGATTTGCAACACTGGCTCCTTCACAGTTCTCACATTTTCCAGAAGTAAACAAATTAGCCCTTTTAAACAACAGGATTGTGCCTGTATCCTACTGTGAAGTTTGCTTTATTGAGAATGAGCTTCTAAAACGCTGGACTTCTAGTAACTGAGTGCACACTGAAAATATACACTTTGGCATACCTTCAGAAGTCCATGCTGGGATTTAAAATTAAGCAAACCCAAAATTAAGCAAAGATCCTCAAAACTTAGCAACTTGACAGGATGAAGGCTGACATTTTACAGTGTACTAGCTCACCAGTTTTTGTTCAAGAACAAAAACAATATTATCTGCATTTCTGCTTTAAGGACCTCACAGACAGAAAAAGGTAGAATAAAATACTTAAAAGATGAAGCTACAAGGGATGTATATGCATATGATTGAAAGAAAGTACACTTTTTACAATATCCAAATTCCAAGGTTTCACATCAAAAATTTAGCTGTGTCTCTCAAGTATTTCTGGAAATTTTACAGGCACTGGATATGAAGTTCTCCTAAGCAAAATCAATATGCTTTTTGACACTATAACACAAACTCCTTTTCTTGTAAATTTCCACAGATGCACTTCAGTCTCACCCAGCTGGCAAAGACAATTAAGCCTGC
>VZTT01054093.1:0-43948 GCA_013400855.1 Buphagus erythrorhynchus
GTTTATCCCTTAAAATGTCATCTAGGGGCCAAAGTTAGCTGGGTATTTCTCTAAATCTCAATTCAGCCAGCATAAATAAAGCTTCTGTGTTCTTATTTAAAAATTTATAAAATTCCCTATCAGCCCTAACATTTCCATTCCTGATGTCTAATCATCTTGGGGCAGCCGAAATGGTTTTGAAGATAAATGGAGGCGATTCCGCAGTAATCCCGAGCATGAACCAGAGCCACATCCCCCTGCCAGGGCTCTGGAGACATCCTGCCCATCACCAAACACACAAACATGCTGATGGGACAAACAAGTGTTTACAAGATCCCTCAGCCCATCAATTCCCTTTAATACAGTTGGGTAGCCAGGGGTTATTGATCCATGGTGGTAAATTTTCACAGCAGGCTGTTTTCCTGCATTGATCACAGGAGCAAGGCAGGGATTAACAAAGCGCAGGAGCTCCTTCACTCCAGGAAAACTGCCTTTGCCAAAGGCAGTGCAAAGGTTACCCAGAACTGCTCCATCACTGGAAGTGTCCAAGGCCAGGCTGGACAGGGCTTGGAGCAACCTGGGATTCTGGAAGGTGGCCCTGCCCATGGCAGGGAGTGGAACTGGGAAATTCTATTCATCTTGTGAAAGTTGGATTTTCCTCCCAGTCCTCCCTGGCTTGCTTTGGTCTTTGCTGCAAAAACTATTTTTGATTTGTACAATCCTTCACAGCTACCATCATTTTTGTCACACTTCCTTCACCCTCAGACTCTTCACCTGAACTTTCCAGTCATGCTGATACTGCTCAAACCCTTTAAAATATCAATGCTTCTCCTTGGTTCTGCTTTCTCTCCCGAAGCTTCTGCTTCAAGGTACAGCAAGGAAGGAAATGCTAGAGAAGCTGGAAGGAGGTGAGAGCACAAAGGATGGCAAGATTATACAGACTAAAGTCAAACAGTTTCTGTGAAGGTGGTGAGGGGCTGGAATGGATTTCCCAGAGAAGCTGTGGCTGCCCCTGGATTCTTGGAAGTGTCCAAGGCCAAGCTGGATGGGGCTTGGAGCAACCTGGGATAGTGGAAGGTGTCCCTGCCCATGGCAGGGAGGTTGGAATGGGGTGAGTTTTAAGGTCCCTTCCAACCGAAACTTTCTGGCATTCTGTGAATTTTCAAATACACGAATCCACTAAAAATTCAAACAATGCTCTGCTCACATAACATTTTATGCAAATAACAGCTCTCAAAAACAAAAAATAACCACTGAGTGCTTTTACCTATTTTATTGGCATACACAAAAACATGACTGTCTCAAGTACCCAGCAGTTTTTTTTTTAAAGCAAACAATTTAACGCAACAGCACAAAGCCAATAACTGTATCCTGGTCACTTTGATCCAATTACAATACATTTTAAAGTATTACAGTACTTTGAAGATTAAATAGTGCTGCAGCTTCTCCATCTAAAGTTACCATGCTAGAAAGTTCTTGGTTAGAGAACGCCCGGCCCTGACTGCGTGAGCTTTTCCACTTGGGAGATTCAAAGTGGATTTAGCAGGATTACCAGCATACTTCAGCATTTTCAGGATCAGAGCTTAAATGGTATCTCCAACACACATGTGGGACAAAAAAAAGAGTGGAGGAAAAAGAATTCTATTCCTAAGAAAACCAGGAAGCTATGGATCCCAAGCAGCTTTATGCTTTTGACTTCTAAGAGAGAAGGAATGAAAACAAATACTTTGTGTTTTAGTGAAGGAATTTTATCAAAATCTATGTATTTATGATCTAGTCAGTTATCACTAACTGGTAAATAAAAAATAATATGCAATAGGAAATGACAACATTTTTAGATGACAAAACTCAGAACATACTAAAGGCACCTTTTTCTTCAACACTGAAAAAAACCCCCAAACTTTATAAATATTAGATTATTATGCTGACCCAAAATATCCTAGCTGGACAAATCACCAAAAAAACCCTACCTCAAATCCCTGTGTGTAGCAAACAGCATTTTCCCCATTTTTAGGAAGATGGAGCTTAGCTCCCTTCAGGAGAGCAAACAGCACAGACCTAAGGAACAGGAAAAGTTAATATCCCAAAAAGCAAGCAGAAGCTGCTCTTATGGCTGTGTACAGACATTTCCTGCCTCAAGATCTTAAAACTGACTCCCCAATGCACTCAGAAAACTGAAGTTGTCATTAACTGATGCTCAGATTTGTTTCCCAACCTTTTTTTTCTCTTGTTAAACTGCTCACAATTTATTTTTAACTACTGCACAGAAGCTGCATCTGTCGAGGATGCTCTTTTTGCAAGCAGNAACCATCCTGTGATTCCTGATTCCATACTGCTGCTGCCTCTAATGTCTCATGTGAGCACAAAAGAAGGACTTAGAAGTAGATGGTCTATGTTTAACTCACATTTAGAGCCTTTAAAAGTTAAAGGAGTGCAACGAATGATGCCAGGACAAGCATTATCTACAAAGATAAACGAGCTCAAAATAGCCAGCAGAGCCTTGTCAGCCAGTGAGCACCGGCCGTGGACGTGGATCCTGCAGCAGGAACAATTTAGGAAGTTCCTTCCCACCAATCTTCCAGAGACTCATCTTACAAACTTTGAAGCAGGAACAACAAAGAAGTCAAACCAAATCCTGTCACTGAAACAGCCAAAGGCCTTCACACAGACATTACACTAAGAGCTCACTCTCAGCATATTACTTCACATTTTTCTGAAGTCCAGACATGCCATGAATACATTCTCAGTTATAGGGTCTTTCCCCTCAAGGAAAAATCCCTGTAATACTCAAAGCTGGGCAATACCCAGAGTTTTCCACTCTGCAGCTCCAAGACAGCATCACCTCTCTCTCTGAGAGGGTGGTGAGGCTCTGGCTCAGGTTGCCCAGGGAGGTTATGGACTGACTCCCCATCCCTGAAGTGTTCCAGGCCAGGATGGACAGGGCTGGAGCCCCTCTGCTCTGGAGCCAGGCTGGGAGAGCTGGGGGTGTTCACCTGGAGAAGAGAAGGATCCAGGGAAACCTTGGAGCTCCTTCTAGACCCTAAAGGGGCATCAAGAAGGCTGGAGAGGCACTTCGGCCTTGAGGACAGGGAAAGGGGTAGTGGCTTCCCACTGCCAGAGGTCAGGGTTACATGGGATAATGGGAAGGAATTGTTCCCTACAAGAGTGGGCAGGCCCTGGCACAGGGTGCCCAGAGAAGCTGTGGCTGCCCCTGAATCCCGGGAAGTGTCCAAGGCCAGGTGGATGGGGCTTGGAGCAACCTGGGCTAGTGGAAGGTGTCCCTGGCCATGGCAGGGGATGGGACAGGATGAGCTTTAAGGTCCCTTCCACCCCAAACCACTCTGTGATTCCATAATTCAATGACTGCCTAGTCCTTGGCTCCTCATCCCACTGAAAGGCTGATCTCAGAGAAGCACCTAAATTTGGGATATGAGGTCCTAGAGCAGGCACAGCAGTGCTGGGCTGTGTGCTCACCAATCCCCAGGCAGCAGCAGGATGCCAATCCCACATCCAGCTCAAGGATATCCATGGAGCAGGGCTGGGGCTGCCGCCACACGTGGCCTTGACTTCACAAACACAGCTGCAATACTCACAAGCAAAGGTGCATCTGCATCACTGCAGAGTCATGCAGTTTAAAAATAAAAGCTTGAAAATTACTTTCTAATTTGAAATAATTTAAATTAGAAAAACGATTTTAAGATGCGTATTTTGCAAAAATTTTTCAAGGGAGATGAATCTCAAGGCAGTGAGGCAGTGGAAGTCACCCGGTAAGCACTGGGAACCAGTGTCTGATGAAGTGCCAACCCATCTTTCAGGCAGAATCCTTGTCTGCAAGTACAAAAGAACAAACATTTTCTTTTTACTTTGCTTATTTAGCTCAGTTCAATGACTGCAGCTTTCAAAGTTGAGAAATCAGCTGGGAATTCAGAAAGCAGGAAAAACAGTTTCTCACTTTTAAATGAGGAATAAAAATAAGGTAAGTTGATAAGCTCTGCCAGCTCTATAGTTTTGAAGGACAAGGTAACCAGAAATTAAGTGAAATTTAGCTTAGCAAGACTCACTGTACTTAATAAATGTATTTTAGAAGAAAAGCTGTATTTTGACAGAAGTGTAACACAGCCTTAACATCAAGTAAAACTGCACTTTCAATTGAATTAGTTTCCATCCAAATGGAGCTTGACATGATTTTAAATAGGAATCAACTGGGAAATATGCAGGATTAACCATGTTCTAATTCAGCATGTAATAAATGTATAGGAAGCAATGTAATTGCTCAGGTTACATCCTGACACCTGCTACAAAACCCTGAAGTTCTCAGCAAAGCCCAAGAAATACAAGTGAAAAACAAAAGTAAGGATCAATTATTCAAACCAAAGTTTCCTTCCTGCTTTTTAAACCACTTTGATTTGCATCGATCCACGTGCTGCAGTGTTAACTCTGTACAATTCCCCACCCTCTGAAGCCACACTCAGGTCCATGGGATGCATTTATGGGATGGATTTCATGGATCTTGTCTAGCTGGGAGACAAACCTACTTCTGCTCTGAGCAGCTAAGGGAAGGGGAGAAAAGGAAATGCTGGGAGAAGACAACCAGAGGAATTTGGGTCCTGAGTATATTTGAGTAAAGCAAATGCATCATTCCTTTAGGAAAAAACATGCAAATTAAAACCAAATCACTTTTTCTGACCACCTTCTAAAAATATGAACTAGAAGGGGTTGGGCATGAGTTTGCAGCACATGGAATATAAAAGAAATGTTCAAACAGGTGTAGTAAGTTGTTTAGAAATTATTAAACTGCTGTGAGCAAGCAGAGTTGGTCGCTCCCACGCTAGGAAGCTGTAAAAGTAATATCAAGAAATTTAGAAGGCAATTTACTCACTGTCAAGAAGTAGAGAAGGTTCTAGTCTAAATGAGGAATAAGGCAATTGATGAAATTTCATATCAGATCTATTTGAGACACCAAGATGAGACATCAACACTATCACAAGCCAAGGCCAGAGATTTCCAACAGCCACACTGACAAACTCAAAGAGGACAAAAAATGTGTTTTTTGGTCAGAAGAGTTGATTAAGAGAGCTTTATTTTAAAACAAATGACCAGTAATGTGCAATCTTTTCATGCATATCTGACTAAATACAAAGTAGCCTTGAGGAAAAGGACCTGGGTGTGCTGGTGGATGAGAGGCTGGACATGCCCCATCCCTATGCATTCACATCCCAGAACTCCCCCTGTCCTGGGCTGATCCCCCAGTGTGGGCAGCAGGGAAGGGTGGGATCCTGTCCCTCTGCCCTGCTCAGGTGAGACCCCACCTGCAGAGCTGATTCCAGCCCTGGGGCCAACAGCAGAAGGACATGGACCTGCTGGAGAGAGTCCACAGGAGGCCATGGAGATGCTGCAAGGGCTGGAGCCCCTCTGCTCAGGAGCCAGGGTGGGAGAGCTGGGGGGGTCCACCTGGAGAAGAGAAGGATCCAGGGAGAGCTCAGAGCCCCTTCCAGAGCCTAAAGGGGCTCCAGGAGAGCTGGAGAGGGACTTGGGACAAGGGATGGAGGGACAGGACACAGGGAATGGCTTTCCACTGCCAGAGGGCAGGGTTAGATGGGATTTTGGGAAGGAATTCCAGGCTGTGAGGATGGTGAGGCCCTGGCACAGGGTGCCCAGAGAAGCTGTGGCTGCCCCTGGGTCCCTGGAAGTGTCCAAGGCCAGGCTGGACAGAGCAACCTGGGATAGTGGGAGGAGTCCCTGCCCATGGCAGGGGGTAGAATGGGATGAGCTTTAAATAAACCTCCCCACCCAAACCATTCCATGATTCCTTGCACAGGTGAACACTGCAGGACTGCATTCCAAGAGCCACAGAGCTCTGCTGTGACACAGAGTAGGCAGTGGGGTTTGAACACATCCCATGGTATCCCAGAACTAAAATGGCCTGGGAGAACTGGAGCACCATGTTTGCTGTGAATAGCATTTGCAGGGTATTTTCAGGGATGTTCTCCAACGGCCTTGTCTACACAAACTGGAGGAATTAAACCAGACCTCAGAGCAATTTAAATAAATCTGCACAACCCGAGTGTCACTGTGAGTGCCTCACAAAGCTTCACCTGAAATTGGTTCCCTATCAGCTTAAATTTGTGTCTCCACACGTGGGAGCCCTGCTGAGCACAGGAGGCAACACCCACAAATTGACCTCTAACCACTGCCCTGCACAGAAGTAAAAGTGATTTATACTTGCTTGTAATTTCACCCAGTGTAAGGTGTGTACATATAAATAAACATAAATTTTATGTACGTACAAATGCATTTGGGTGTACATAAAATATACCCAAATACAGGAAAAGAAGCCACCCACTTGTGCTCCAAATCCATAAGCTTCTCCCAGCCATTCCATAAACCTCATAACCAGATTCAGAGCTACTTTATAAAAACATAAAGTCTGCAACTAAACCTTAAAATAAATAAATAATAAAAGGTCATAATTCATCATCCTGACATCAAATCAGCAGACTGGGACTCCAGTATATCAGAGTGATGGATATAGACTTGTTTTAAGGATGGTTTAGTCTGCATTATGCCAGAACATTTATTGTTGCCTTTAAGACTGTTTCCTTTCCAAGATGTTTCAAATAAAAGCAATAGTCTTCTTCTCCCTTAACTGCTGCCTGAGAATCCACTATTCAGCAAAAACAATTTTCCCCAAAAAATCGTGACTAGGGAAGCAACAGGACATTGAGTGCTAGAAAACACAATTTCTTGTTTTTCCTTATTTTCTCTTGCTTGCCAGGTGATCTAATAACCACTCTTTGATGGATATCACGATTTAAGCCTCTCTCAGGCAAAAATCCTTCCTAATAAATGTCCAACGACCACAAAATCTCTCCCTCCATCACTTTATCACTGCCAATGTTTCACTTTGCCACAGTGACAGGATGCTGGAGTACCACTTTCCTGGGCCCCACTGTCCCACAAAGGACCACAACCAGTCCTCCCAGTCCAGCTTCCACCTGCACCCTCTGTCCCACACCTACCCTCTTGCCCTTCTCACTCTGCTTTTCATGGGGTGAGATAAAAAAACCTGGTTTATCTCTCTATATATAAACTCCAATCTTAGCATTTGATAGCATTGTATCAAATGCTATCAAATGAATACATGCTTCCAGTTGTAAGCCATATACAGACACATATGTATTTCCATCACCAGAGCACACTGGAAACTATTAATTCTCATCTCAACCTCTGATGGTGGCAAAACTCATCAACTTTACAGGCACAACAATCTCAGATGTCCTGTCCACCTTGGCTGCTGTGTACAACACTTCTGCCCTTTGCCTTGGGCCAGGATCACATTTCTTAACCTTAAAAAATAGTCCAACTTTTTTCAAACAGCTTCATGGGCCACCCTGTATCCCACTAATACTGCAAGACACAGCAGACTCATAAAACCACTCATCATTTTCACCAGAACATTTTCTTAATTACAAATATTGATAAAAACCTGCATCGCTTCTGCTTCTCAGACAATCCCAGCAACACTGACAGCGCTTGAGAACGTGCCCAGGAGAAAGAACATTCACATTTGCTGCAATTATTTCAGGGACCTTTTTCTAATACCTCACAGTCCACCAAGAGACAGCAAGCCAGTACCACCAATATGGAAAGTTGCTGTTTGATCCAGATCTGAACGAGACCTCCTTGGGTTTGATTTCTGGTGTAAATGGTGCTTTGTAAGCACAACTGGTAATCAATTTGGAGAAGAGGAGAAAATGGAAAGGAATATATTAACATTTCTACCTGCTTCCCTTGCTCCCCCCGCTCCCAGCATAGTTTTACAGCCCTTCTTTGAGCCTGCTTAGGGAAGCAGACAACCCAGGAGGGAGAGGAGCTTTGAAAAGCTCCAGCAAAGGGAGGAGAAGTGGCTGCCAGCCCTGCCAATGCAGGGCACTGGGATGATGTGTTCTAGGAACTGCCCCCATCTTCCAGGTTGCTCATATCACTTCCTTCCCTGCAGCACAACTGAATCAAATCTTTGTGAGTTAAAAAGGTGCAGGAAGCTGTTCACAGACGTGGGGGTATTTGCTCTTCAAAGGAAAAAAAGACAAAAAACCCCACAAACCACCCACGTTACAGCAACCCTAGGTCTGCCTTTACCCCTTCAGTGAGAGCACTGCTGTATATCCTTCATTATATTTATAAATAGGGCTGGTTTTGTATCACAGGCTGTCATTTACACTGACTTCTCTTTCTCTCAGCTCATGCACAGGAGCTCCTTGGCCTGAGTTTGCAAACACAGATCTGTAAGAACAAGAATAGATACACCATCATGCAATATGAGGCCATAATTCCACTGGGGAGAACGCGTGAAAGGAACCTCAGGTAATTGAATTGTTTGTACATATTCACACAAATAATCTCAGCCCTTGTCCTGACACTAATATAAGAACACAAGCCTTATGGAGCTTGAAATCTTCCCCTGGAGAAACAACTTTGCAAAAGCAATGGAAGAAAGCACGCTGGGTAGAAAAGGCTGTTTGTAGCTTTGCTTGCTATTTTAACCAGGCTGATTAATCTTTAAGATCCAGCAGCTTTTCAGATTTTTGCCTTCCCTCCCTCCTTCCCTTATTCTACAGCCTTTTTATCAGTGCTTTAAAGTAACAGCACACCAAGGGCTCAGCTACACCCAGGGCTGTGCACACAAACCCCAGGAAGTGCAAAAGCAGAGTCTCATGTGAGAGCTCAGAGACCACCAGGCAGCTGGGAACAGGGGACAGAAGTGGGAAACAAGGAACTTCATGAACCAAAGAAGAACTGGAATGAGTGAATCTCTATAAGATGCTTGAGTACAGCAACCATAGCCCTTCAGAAAACATGCCATGGCAACAGGACAGAGCCTCAAGCTGTGCCAGGGGAGGTTCAGGTTGGACATCAGGAGGAATTTCCTCATGGAAAGGGTGGGCAGGCATTGGAAGGGAGTACCAGGGAAGTTTGGAGGTATCCAAGCAAGGCCTGGATGTGGCACTCAGAGCTCTGGGCTGGGTGACATGGTGGGGATTGGCCACAGCTTGGACTTGATCTCTTAGGTCTTTTCCAGCCTTAATGATCTCTGTTCTTTTAGGTTTTCCAGTTGTCTTCTCCAACTGGAACCATCAGGGTTCATGTCCAAGCTTTCACTTTGAAAATGAGATCGCAGGTCCTGGTAAAATTAGAGACTGACAACCAATATATCCTCAAAGGTAACATACAAAATAACCCCTCACTCTAAAAATTTGATAGAAGATGCTAATATTGACAGCTTGCTTTCATATGCAGCAAGGTGGGAATGGAGGGCAAGAAGATAGAAATATGAATCAACAGAAGGCATTTATAAAGAGCCTGGTACCTGGAGTGTGGCACAAAAGGCCACCCCCTTCCTGAAAACATCCTGTAACCTAAAGCCCTGACTTGTGAGGTGATCTACCCCATAAGGTTAAATATAAGTATCTTCAGGTCTGGATTTTAAGAAGTGAAAGGTAGTCCAAGGAGTCCTTCAGCACACCACCAGTGGGAAACCTGGCTTATGTGGAACACTGAAAAAACAAGCTGTAACAAAACCCCAGTATGAAGCACAGTACAGAAGATTTCAAACAGGAAACAAGGTAAATGCAGCACCTCACTTTTCCTGAGTTACTTGGGAAAGAAGGAATGAAGAGAGAGAATCAGACCACTATTAGTCACTGGGGTATAACTGCACCATGTAAAGACTGTTTGCCTTTGCTAGAACAAAAAATCCTGCCTCAACTATATAGATGCAATGCATATGTTGCACAAAACCAAGTTTACATAATAAAGAAAAAATATATTTGCTTTGATCTCGAGCTGCCCCATAAATTTTTAATAACAGCTGTAAAACAGAAATCTTTGGCTAGAAATCCTCAGCAGCAAGGAAATTTAAGCTCCCTACTCATTACAGGTTAAGAAAACTCATTTCCAATCCATTCCTTGTAGAACTGTTACCAGCTTCTTACAAGGAGAAATGCAAATGTCATTCCCAGCCATTTATTTGTAGATTATTCTCTTCAGCCTGGCTCTCTCCAAAACAGAGGGATAAGGGAGTATTCAATCTGGTTTGTCATCTTTGGTCCTATTAGCAGAGGCATTGCTAAATTCAGATATCACAATCCTCTCATTTTATATTTCACTGGAAGGATGCCTCAATCTGTTTTTTTTTTTTCCTCTACAGAGAAACTGTTAAACCAAAACTACTAAAAAAAATAACTTCTCTACGACGCACCACAAATAGATTACAGTTTCTAGTTCAAGTGCAAAGGGACAAAGAAACCAAAATCTTTTTATATGCAGACATTAAAGTAAAAGCAGGAAACAGACTTAACTGGCAAAAAAAAAAAAATTAACTCTTGTGCTTTCAGTGATGCAGCTCAGAGAACTTCCTTTGCTTTCAGCTCCTTCCCTGCTAAAGAATCACTACTGTTGTACAGCACTTGAAACAGTGTGTTAACACATCCCCTATAAAAAATAACCTTTTAGGTAAATTAGAAGGCTCCAAAAAACACAACTATCAAATACATTATCTAGAAAAAAAACCCAATAAAATAAATATGAAATTCCTTGTTCAAGTCTTACATCTATCACTGTATACAAGGAAAGTGTCACACAGAGGCAGTTTTTAGGAGGAAGGTTTTTAGGAAACAGTATTTAAAGCCAGTATTTGGGGGTAGAAAGAGGACAGATGATTACAGTGCTGTGTGATAAGATGAGAAAGAGCAAGCTAATGGGATATAAAACTGCATACACTGGAGACAGCTTTACAAGTTAGAGAAATGACAGGCAAATAGCAATCACACCACACCAAAAAGGCACTGACAGGTAAGAAAAAACCTTCATTTTCCAAATGACAGCAGACTTAGTCCCTGCATGTGAAGAGTACACAGAGCCAGAGTTAAACAGTAACTGAGAGTCCAAGAGATGTTTGAAGAGTGCCCAAAATGGAGAGAAGCCATTCCCTGCCCTCATCCCACAGAGTTTGTGTCACTCTGGACACAGCTAGGAGTGCTTTTCTGGATGCAGATCCACCAGAAACTCGAGTTGTGTCCTGCCCTCCCTCCCTGCCAGGGCTGAGCACTTGCAGGGTCTTGCTGGCTCAGAACTTTGAACACTCCCCAAATCACTTCCAGCTAAACTATTCCTTATTCCAGTCAGACCACGAAGTTACACAGATGTCCATGTTCTCCCAACTGATTCCACATGAACCAAGTACAAGAGCTATTAAACAGCCCTGTGAACACATTGGTGAGGATGGGAATGGGAAAGAATCAGTATTTGGCTCACAGAGTTTAAATATTGTGTTTGTTCATGCTTAAAGTGGTACAAGACTGAACAGAGATTGAAAGGACAACAACAAGAATGAAACAAGCCGAATTGGAAAAAAAAAAAAAAGGTGACTTAAATTAGAAATTAAGGATACTTGCTCACTAGGAACTGAACTAACAGCACCTCCCTTCACAAGGGCTACATGGCCTCTAGGAATGGGACATTCAGCAGGGGAAAACACTGCAATGGACACGGCTCAGGATCAATCTGGAGCTCCCTTTGGGTGGAAAAGGGGGGACACAGAGAATATCCAGCAGACCTGCAGCACACAGTGAGAATGGCTGCAAGGATGTGCTGGGGAGGGGTCAAATGTTTGCCTTGCTCTTCCAGGCTCTCCTCAGCACCCACCACTTCATTATCCTGCCAGAGATAAGGCAAACTTCTGATGTGACCCCAACAGCATATTCCTTACACTTGATTTTAACTGAACTTAGCTCCTATGTTGAGTTTTGCACTTCTTGCATAAACATTATTTCATAGCTGCCCAAATGCAGAGTTACAAACCTGCATAGCCCTGTGGTGGTGCAGCTGAGAACCAGCTCCAGGCAACACTCTCAGGACATAGCCCCTTATTTTTGTACCACTGCTGCCCTGCAGAAAAAAGAGCAGCAAAGCAGAAGCCTCACTCAATCCCCAGTTTCAAAGTCTTCCATGTAAAATGCCAATTGAACAACTGCATTCTAAGTCTCCTCTTTATCAGCCACAGTTCAATTCAGTAAGAGTTGTGTGCCTTTAAGGACTACAGTAGAACACTTTAAAAGGTTCCTTTTTCAAAAGTAAGGTGAGAGAAAGAACAGGGGACAGGATGAAAAGCACAAGGATGTATCTCCATGAAAATTACCAGTTTAATTTCCCCTTTGCACAGACCACAGAACTGCAGAGGTTGGACAGCACCCCTTGAGCTTGTCCAGTGTAACCTCTACCTTAAGTGCAATTTTCCAGTGCAACTTGCTCCAAAAATAACTGTGCAGGAACATGATGATCCACCTGGATTTAGGTTGGTGCTGGGGTAATGACTGGACTACAAAAATACATCTTCCTACAAAGCCCAGCAGCCTCAGAGCCCTGGGGTAGGCATGGTCCAGCAGGGTGATTTCTAAAACCTGAGGGAATGTTGCTAAATTACTTCTGCTTGGTGGTGACGAAGTCCAAAACCAAAAAGTTAAGTCAGATCTGGGTTTAAGTTAAGTTTAGAACTGGGAACTGCAACTGCAAATGGTACAGGAATGGATACAAAAGAAAGGACATCAACAGCAGCAGGGAAAACAGGCAACAGAAACTCAAGGTGCAGCACCAAAACACGTAATTTGCAATTTCTCTGCTTTCTGCAAACCCCAGTCACGGTCCAGACTCTCCTCAGCAGCTGTAAGAGCAGAGCTCGTATCCAGCACATCCAAATTAATGCAGGAGAGTTTAGGAGGTCTGCCCAAATAATGTCTCCACACAATTATAGCTCAGAAGTCATAACCCCTCCCTTTAATATTAAAGAAAAAAGAAACCATATTTGCAGCCAAAATGTACTGATAATACTGCAATGGCAGCATGGCCCTGAGCCTGCAGCCTTCTCAGAAGTCATTCTCATTAGAAGAAAACTGAAAGATCATCCTCTTCATCCACTGACTTGCAGGACATTTAACACATGCTGCTCACTGGAAAGCCAGCACTGTGGAATTCTTCAGGAGTGGGCAAGGGGAGTTTAAGTGTTTCAATGCCATCTCTGCAGGTTTTATTTGAAAGAGATGGAAAGCACAAAGTAGAGCTGGGAAGCAGCACCCAGGAGGACACCAGAGGTGAATTTCTGCCATGAGGGGTGGAGGGAGGGCTGCTCACAGTAAATTATTTTGTCAAATAACTGGAGGGAGGGCCAATGTCTCTTCTGGAAGGCTGACAGTAAGTCTGTCAGAAGCAAAAACAATGGAGAATTAATTATTCTTAAATATGAAAGGACCTAGAACTCAGTGATCTGCTAATTAAAAACAAAATATCCACAGTATAGTTCCAGTTCAGTTCCTGTGAGAGCCAACAGAGAGCAATCCCACTGCCTCTAACGTCAGTAAAAGCTTGTTTTAAGGACTTATCCCTTTAAGATATCGAAATTTAATGGAAATTGCAGATATTTAGTACTCATCTACTCCATATTCAAGTATCTGAGCTCACACAAAATACACTAGAGAGTCTTCCTCAACTCCTTGTGTTTCAGCAGTTCTGGAAATCACTCAAAAGTAACTGGCAAACCAACTAAACTTCATTAGTGTAAAGCTGCTCCTTGGTCCTCAAATGCAATTCACCACTTGTCCCTTGCTGGTGAAGATCTCCCNGCAGTGAAGTTTTATTTTTGTTTTAGCTGGTCATGCAGTGGGTAAGAAGCAGAAAGCAGCTCTGACGTGTGAGAAGTAGCACAGACAAGCTCTGTGACAGGGAGAAAGAAAGATAAATTGTGACTTTCTGTGAAGATGACAACACTTTAAATTAAATGTCCCTGTCTTAATTTCTGCTCCCACGTAGACAGTGGGTTGTGTGAGGGACAGAAGAAAACTAAGGTTTCTCCAGCCTACCTTTCCCACAGTGTTTTGCAAAACAGGGAGGGAGTAGAGACGTTTCCCAGATAAATCAGGATCTGCAGGCATCCAGCTGCAGGATCCCCAGCCTTTCTCTCCTCACAATGTCTACAAGCCATCCATCAAAGGATCAACAAAAACAAAAAAATCCCAGAATCATTTGGGTTAGAAAAGACCTCTGAGATCATCAAGTCCAACCTATGACTGATTCCCACCTTGTCACCAGCCCAGGACTCTGAGTGGCACATCCAGGCCTTCCTGGGACACCCCCAGGGACAGGGACTCCAAACCTGCCTGGGCAGCTCCTTCCAATGCTTGACCACCCTCTCCCATGAGGAAATTCCTCCTGATACTGGAAATGCTGGACGAGTAGCAGTGTTGAAACACAAAGCAGAATGGAAGGGTTTAAATCCACCATCCCTGAGTGTGGTGTCTCAGTCAGGCTAAAGGGAGGCAGCTCCCACAATTTTAAGACTTGCAATATCCCAATTCGGAGAAGGTGCCCACATTCTTTGCTCCAAGCACTGGACAGCAATTCCTTTAAGGAAAAGCAGAGGAGATGGCCATGACAACTCCGTGGTCACTCATGTCCCTTTAACCTGACAGCTCACCTCTAAATTAGAGGGATATTTATTGAGGGACATTCATCGAGCCTTTCTCTGAGCCACAGACACCTCAGAGTGACCAACACCACCCTGAACGTCACTGGATACCCCATGCTCAGGGCTTAAATCTTCCCTTAAAGCTTTCATTTTCCACTAAATTTAAAAAAACAAATCTGGAGCTTCATCCTCTAGCCAGGAATGGGCCTGAAGAGCAGCATACCTGCATTCCAGTTTCCACCCTGGGTTATTAGCCAGACTGTTTATAAAACAATTTTAAAATGCCAGCTTTTATGTATTACGGTTTTATTAATCTTGAATGATACATCATAGGTGCAGGATGCATAAAAGGGTTACAGAAACACGGTTTGCATTTTAAAATGCTTTAGTGAAAACAAATGAATTCTCTTTATTAAACGAATTGAACCTTGCTGTGTCCTCCATGGAAAGATTTCAGTATTAGTGAACCTCCTCCCTCATTGTTCTTTTTTCCACCTTATGTTAGGGGAGGAAAACAAGTATTTCGGCATTTACAGCTCCCAAATGGTTTCTCAGTTTTGAATTAAATAGGCTGTGATATGAACTATCTGAATACACAGAAATAAAGGAAATATTCTCTATGCACATGAAGTAGAGGCTACTTCTGTCAAAAAAACAGGTTTACTGTTTCATCAGACTCTGGTTCCATGTGCTCAGCCAAAAGTGACAACCACCACTCCACTGGTTTGACTTGATTTGAAATATTGGCAGTGGAAATAAAATGCCAAGGTTCTGCTGGAGCCCATCACAAGAAACAGAGGCATTACAGCAAAGGGCTTAGGCTTTAGAAAAAGGCATTTTTATATTTTAACCTACTTATAATAGAAAACATTATTTTTAACAAAAAAACCTCATTTTGAATTCAGGTTATGAACTCAAGTTTAGGTGTAATTACAAAGAGAAGGTAGAGATGCTTCACTGCTGGTTCTATCTGCCAACTTAACCAACAATCAGCTTTTATCCTTATCAAAGATACAGATGCATCCATTTGCCATTAAACAGATCTGTTTCCCACAAACTGGACACAGCCTCCAGGCTCCAGATAAGCAGGGAATCTGCCTTCCAGCATCCAGAGTACAGGAATTTTAACACCTTCCTGGAGCAGCATTTAAATTGATCATTAGTGTCAACAAATACAACCCAAATGGACTGTCCCAAACCTCTCTGGAAGCAGAGACTCTTTTCTGCTTGTTCAGTGTTTAAGACCCTGGAGGCCCAGCTCCAGCATTGCTGCCACTTTAATTTTCATTTTAACTATTTTATGAGTCATTTATACACCAAGGTAACCCACCTAAGCAATCAAATACAACGACCCAAAAAATATCTGAATCCCAGTTTTCTGGTTTTACAAGCCTCAGAGGGGAAAGAAGATAATATCTGAACAAATTCCATGTTCCAAGCCCGAGGTTTTATGGAGGAAGGGGAGGTTGGAAGAGGAGAGAAGGAGGGATGATCTTTCCATAGCACTGCAATGCCACAGGAAAGCACCACGTTTAATGTAATCAAGCTCTACATTGCAGCCATATGGAAACAATTTCAGTCAATAAACAACTCCTGCAAGAAGACAGCAGAGAAACAGGAAAATCAGATCCTGATTTAACCTGGCTCAGCTCAGAGGCTGCCATGACATGAAATAACCAAAACTCCAGAGTTTTGAGTCCCCTTGCTTGCCTTCCACTTCCACACCCTGGAGTGCAGGAGTACAAATGGCACCAGTTTCTTCCAGAGTTTCCTTTCCAGCCTCCAAGATCCTGTGCCTCAATGCTCTCCCCTTTCTTTTCCCAATCTTTCCTCAAAGCCTATCACTGTGGCCAGCTTCCCCCCGATAGCCAGAAGGGAAGCAGACATCCCAAACTTTAGATACTCGTCCAACCTCCCTGTAATTTATCTGCCTGGAATTTGCAGGTTTCAAAATAGGGGCTTTCTCAGGGAGAAAATCCTTAAAAACACCCAACTTGGAAAAAAAAAAATCACTAAAATACCACACATTTTACTTCTTCCTTTTAGTGGTATTTAAATGAGGTTTGGTTTCAAGATTCCATATTATCCAGGATCCTAAAAACCAATGGCAAAAATACTGCCTCTCCTGCAGAAGACAACGTTCCTGTGCACTGCTGATTACAGCTGCAACACCAAGGAGTAAAAATCAGTTTGGGACAGGAAAAGGGAAATTCAAGGGAACAGCTAGCAAGCAAAGGCAGCTGCATTTTTAACAAAAAACAAGAAGGCACAGTGCTATGAATAAATCAGAATTTCCTTGAGTGTGACAGAGGAGTGACACCAGTATTTATGAGAAGAATGCCCATGAACTGAAGGGTAATTCATGAGTGTCTTCAGAAGGAGACGCCTGTAAAGGTGGGAAGTTCACCACTTCCACAATGCCATGGGATCTGGCAGCAGATGCAGCACAACCACCCCAGAAATACTGGCATTTTACACTTGAGGACATCCAGAAACGAAAGGGGATGCTTCTCTTAACAACCAAAGTGCAAGACTCACTTAAAAAACAAACACAGTACCAGCAATAAAATTTAAACCCCAGTAGGCTTTCCAGTGGAAGGAAAAACCACTGAGAGTACTGGGAACAGTTTTCTGTAGACTGGGGCAACATGCCTTTGTCACATGAAGCACCTTCTAACTCACCAGCAGTAAAAGATGATTCCCAGCAAATTTCCCAGCAAATCCATTAGCAGGGAAACATTTAAATCAGCCTAAAACCCATGCACTAAAGAGGCCTTTCACCCCAGGCCAGGTGGATGTTCCTATTTCACCAATGCTCAGCAAGGGAACGGAGTGAATCTGCAAAGCTGTAAGCTGGGTATCCATCCAGGCAAAGAACAGGAAAAGAAAAATCTGTGTTTTCCCAGTAAAGAATTCCGAGAACAAGGACACCGGTAGTGCCAGTCAGCACGTTTAAATGTCTTGATAAAGGACTAACTTTGTTCTTTTGAGATTACAAATGTAGTTGAGCAGAGTCAAGTACACACACAGAGCGTACTCTGGTCCTGGTGGAAACCCACATCGGCTGCTCCGGATCCGAGAGCTGTCAGTCAGCCAGTTCTTCATCTACTTCCTGGGATTGCATCATGCTAATTTTTTTTTTTGTCACTAAATTTAAGGTCTGATGCAGTTCAACATTTTTATCACTGCAGATAAAAATCTGTGAGTGACACCAGGCCTGTAGCACAACAGGACTTTATTAGGAGGAAAGGACAGCAGGAGAAAGGAGGCTGAAAACCTGCCTTAAGTTAGCTCAGGAAAGCCAAACCCATCAGAATACAAAGGCTAATTTATAATCTAAAAAATGCAGACTGTAACTACTAAATGGCAGACTTTACTTGAGTAAAGAATGTCAGTGCTGGGGCAGCGAGGCTCATGAACAGGATTTCCCTGTGCAAAAGGGCTCCTGGGAACCTTTTCAATGGCTGTGCAGCAAAAAGGGCTAAAGGCACCTCAGAATGTGGTATGGATCAAGCACAGGCTGTAACAGGCACCTTTTCTGGTCTCCACAATGTTAAAAATAAACGGAGACCATGAAGAATCACCGGATGACCTGAGTGCTGGAGAAAATGCCTCAGAGTGAAACTTAAAAGCTCAACTCTGTTTCCTTATCTATCAAGTAACTTGATTACATAGTTTAAGTACCTTCATGGCAAGAAAAGTCCTGGATACTTAAAGGGCTCTAATCTTGTCAGGAAAACCTAACAAGAACCAGCGGCACAACTTAGACTAATTCAAATTAGAAATCAGCCACTTATAACTACCAAGAGAAGTGATGAGCCTGAAATTACCAGTGATGGACACTCAGGGCTGGAAAGCTTTCACATTGTTTTTAGCCAAACATCATTTACTGGTCTCAGTTTCAGAGTAAATGATTAAAATTTAAAGGCCTGTGATACAAAGCATATAAAACATATCAGGGAAGGCAATTTAATTATCTGTTCTCGCCTTAAATTTTATGAATCTCCAATATGTTAACATCACTCAGCTTCTGTGGACCAGGAAATTAAAGAGGGAGGAATAAGTTTCAAGTTCAGCAAGTTCCCTCTTTTTCAGACTTATCACTAAACAGCACCACTTCACCAAACAGATGGAACTCCCATGAAATACAAACAGGGAATGACTAGATATGATGTCTGGAAATCACATGTAATGCAATTTAGTTGGGCAAACTCTGATCAGCTACCTATCCCTCCCACCTGGGCCATGAAAAATCAGTATTAGCTTAAATAACCAGTTCTCATTCTGAGTAACTACACCTCTGACACCCAGGGTTATATTCCCAAGAGCAGCAGCACCCACTAACAGTCAGTCAAGAAACTCCACACACTTCTTAAACATAAAAGCATCTCAACAGACCTGAAAGGATTATTTCCATATTCCACACTGGAACACGGGCAACTCAAAAAGTTTGCCCTGGGTCATAAAATAAAACTCATGGCAGAGCCTAGAAAGGAAATTTCACTGCCAGGAAGAACTTCCAACACTCAAGCACCACTTCCATGTCAGAGCTGCTGCACACCCAGTTGATCAAACCCCCAAACGCTGCCAGTTAAATCACAAAGAGATTTCTGGTGAAAGCTGACATTGTAATCAGAGAATCTGATCATGGCAGAGAAACTGTCCAAAGTAAAGGTCAGAATAAATATCCAAGCAGGAAGAGTGCTTGTATTTGATGAACTAACTAACTGCTTTCTGCTGCCATCAGTATTACTGTGCCACAGCAAGAACAAAAAGCAGATTCAGTGCTTGCCTCAGAGCTCAGAAGGAACGGGCAGCTCGAAATGCAGGAAATGACTATATGCAGCACTTCCCAATTGATAGGGCAAGGGCTTATCAGAAGAACAAAACTGGCTGTTCACAAGGCCACTGAAAGAGTAGCCTACACTATTGTTTCAGTGGTAGTTATCCTGCTGCTGAACTAAAAAATTCTAAGGAAGTGAAAAGAAAAAAAGGCTTCTTAAACATTAAATTCAGAAGTGCGGAGAAGACCAATACCAGGAACTCAGGACAAGATTCAACTGGGGGCAGAGCCAAACATAATTAATAGAATTTTTATGCCTGGCTTGTAAATTCCTTCCTTAACCCAACATTAAAATATCATCTACCACCACAGCAGCGACTGGGATTCATGTAAATTTAATAAAGCTTAAAAATATAACCTGTACATATGGAGAACAAAAAAATGCCACCTCTATGCTTGAGGCAGGTATCAAAATTTGTTTCCTCAGGCTAGAAGAAATTCTTCCCTGGAAGCAAAACTCCACCAATTGGGCAAATGGAGACTGGAAGCACTCCCTGCCAGCATTCCATGGGCACACACATGAAGTGGGATCTTTGTCAAGCCCTGTTAAAGAAGTGATTTAGGTGTATTCATGTACAACCTGCTGGAAAGGCTCTGCCTGGTAATGAGTTTTAGGCTGGTAATTGCACTGAAACCAAGATGAGATGATGAAGTGAATGTTCAGAGTGGAATTCTGTAGGAAAAAGTGAACTGACCTTCCACAGCTCCTGGTTGGCTGCATAGGAAGATAAAGCAGAGCTTACTCTGTCAGGAGCACTACGGCAGCTCCCTGTTTTAAGAGCAGACTTGAACTTCAGACTCTGCTTGCAGCTTTGATTTAGAACTGGGAAAGGGAAACCTCCACACAGACAGGGAGAATAACCAGCTATAGATTATTTAATTCTTAATAAAGCACATGAAAACAGCAATTGTTCAACCTGCTGGTGTCTGCATTAACATGGGGCTGAAGTAAAACAAGTGTCAAATATGCCTGTGCATTCCTGACATAGATCTGAAGTTCAACACCAAAAAAATCCTACTGAATTAAGCAGAAGAAAAGCAGTACAAGAAAGAAGGGAATCCCTTATAGTCTTGGGAGAAAGTTTGCTTTTGACCTGATGGGAGGTGGAATATAATGGATATAAAAGCAAGAAAAATAACTGAATAAGTAAGGATAAGTGTTCAGCCACAGAAGTCACAGTGGGAAATCCTCCCATCACCATAAAAAATAATCTCTGGACTAAGATATTGTTAATGACCACATCAGGTGACCAGCAAATAAATTCCTTGTAAGATTACTGTATATCAATATATCACAGATGAAAAGTACAACAGATGGGAGGAGACACCTGTGTTGAAGTGCTGCTCAGTCTGTGACTTTACATGAGTCACTCAGCCTTTGTGCCTCAGTTTCTCCATTTGTAAAACACCAATAATACCTCTGTCAAGCACTTCTAGAGATTTACAAACGGAGGTAGAAAGCATTGTTTCGACATGGAACAGCAAAGGAGAGCAGTGGCTGAGCCAGAACAATCGAGTGGGAGCCACTGGAGCCACGCTGCTCCGGCCACCACAGGAGCTGGGGCCATAAATCGATCAGCCCTGATTAGGCTGGGCTTTACAACGCTGTAACTGTCACAGCAGCTGCTCCAAGACTGTGACACGAGCCCTGCAGTGTCACACAGGGAGCCTGCACCACCACCAAACCTCTGCTAAACCCGACTGCAACAGCAAAGAACAGGAGCTCCCAAACCCAGCAGTCTTTTTAAGGTTATCAAGGATAAAAGGTTCTCCACTTGCTCATATGACCACAGTCTAATGCTGTGTAAGCACCCAGTTGAGAGGGGAAGGATATAACCAAGAGCCTGTTTAAAGAAAGGGATATATTCACTTGAAATCTGCAGGCACAACACAAAAATAGATGTGTTTCTCATAGTGACAAGATGAAATTTTCGGTTGGTCAGTGACTACAAAGCGGATTCTCTACGTCTGGCTGTGGACCACATGACAGCCTCAAATATGTAAGAGCATTTTATCTGCCAACTTGCAATGAAGACCACAAAGTTAATAGTTTGCAACCTCCTTTCCCCCAGAAGATCTTCAGAATTGAGTAATAAAATTCCTCACATGATTTCAATGAGAGGGTTCACTTGTCAGGGGCTGTTTGGAGATAGTATCGTATGTCAGGGAGGTGCTGCACAGATCAAGTTTTCCGACCTTGTGTTTTCAAGGCTTGACTGAAAATGAAGAAAAAAAAAAAAAACAAAAAAAACTTCAGGCGATAAAGTTTGAAACTGGAGAAAAGAGAAATAATCTCTAGATGTTATTTTCAAAATGTCAAAGTTAGCCAATTAACGAGGGGAGGAAGAAAAACTGATTAAAGCCCTGACAAACCCTTGAGATCACAGACTGATTGCGAGTTCTGCTGCAGACTCCCTGTAGGAACCTGGGCAAGTTGATCCCTCTACACCTTTGTTTGCCACCTGCGAGACGAAAAATAGCACTTTCTTTTCATATCCTGTCATTCTTGTTTCTATTGTTCCCCAAATTAAAAGCATTTGTCAAAACACTTATCTTTAGCATTAACCCTGGGAATTGCATTCACAGCTACCACACAACCCGTTTGCATGACTGAGTGTTCAAAATACAAACTCTTAGTACACTTTGCTACCCAGCCATCCTAATTTAATACAAGTCAGAAGGGAGCTTTAGTCAGTACAGGAATATTAGAATGCTAAAATATAGTTTATTACTAATCTCACAAATAAAACCAGCTTTAGGATTACGAGTTAGGCCGACCCCCCCTCAAAAAAATTAAATTCTCCTCATTATATCCTAAAAATCCTGCTGTAATCACAGTATTGGTCTCACTGCATTGATAACCCACAAGATCATATCATCAGCATAGGTATAATTAAAGCCCAATCCCATGAGGACATGTATGGAGAATCCAATCCCCGCTCTGTTAAAATCAGCATAACATAAAATCAACTTCAGGGACTTTAGAATAAAAGCTGCATTAAGTTATGGGCAGGAGGAACAAAGGCATCTGTTTTTTGCAGTAAGATTCTTAAGTTGACAGTATTTTCATTTCAAATTCTAGAACTTCGCAGATGAAAAAGATTTGCTACAGATGCCAATACTGTAGCCTGTCATTCTGTAATGTCCTTAAAAGCTCTGCACAGAAATCACTGTGAAGCACAAGCTGCTTTCTTTAAATCAAAATGTGCTGTTGTTTCCTGAAAATTCATTTGTTTTCTAACAAAAACAACCAGACACTTTCCCAAATCCCTTGGTATAAGAAACAGCACAGCTTCCTCATGGTTCAGTTCCATTAATTCTCCTAATTCTCCACCCAAAGACACAAATTTCACCCCTGCCCCACTGACACACAACACAAAAAGAGCAGTCCCAAAAGTTAATGACAGAACAATTCCCGACAGTCACGCTTAATAAAAATGCATTTTGTTAAAAAGTAAATTAGTATAAAAATGAATGTCAGAGCCTCACTCTTTTCCCAAATTCAGACAGCAATGAAAAAACATACCAAACATTCCCATGAACCTACAGATTATCACTATAAACACTCCATAATATTTAGTTTTCAAAACACTGCACAGCTATCAACCTCTAATCTTTTTTTGTAAGAGACCAGCAAGACCCACACAGAAACTGCCTTAAAAATAAGCTTCCTGCAGCTGACACCAGCTACTGATTCCATGGAATTATCAGAATCACAATGCTAGAGAGAAGCATGTTGTCCAGAAAGGTCAATAAACCCAGGGAGTAGCTTGACACTGCTCAGTGAAACAGTTCTAGAGATAACCAGGCCTCATTCACACAGATTTTCTCCCAGATTTCCTTACCCCTCCTTAAAAATCCTGCTGTTTCACCTAGGGTAGCATTCCTGTAACCCAGCTGGCAGGCTGCATACCACAATGTCGTCTAGACCTGCTCGGAACAGTGGGATGACACAGGAGTAAAAATGCTGATGCCTGTTCTGGTGCTTGCACTGGTGCTAAGGGAACGAGGGGAGGAAGAACAGGCAGCACGGAGTGAAACACAAGTTCCTTGTTCCCAGCCTCCTGCCCAGGCTCGTCGGGTAATTCAGTCAACCAGACAGAGAAAGTTGTGGCCCTTGCAGGGCTAAAGAATAATCTTCACATAAGGGAAAAAGAACATTCCCAAACCCTAGTTTTCACATGTAGAAACAAACCCTGCCCTTCCTCAGCCCAGTGCTCCCCGGACATGCAGATAACAAATGCATCCCTGCACAGACAACATTTTCCATCCTTTTCTTCCTTCACCCCTCTCTCTGTCTCAGAGATGTTTTCTTAGCAATTTGGAAGAGAAATGGTAAAAAGGGAGATGCAAAACACAGAAATAAATTAAGTTTGCTCTCTGCTGTTGACGGATTTGGTCTTAGCATGATGGGAGGAAAAAAAATGTTAGGAGTGATAAATCCATGTATACCTACTCCAAACTACACCCCGCTTCCCAAGGGACACGGTATAATGGTAAATAAGTATAGATGCAGTTCCTACTAATGAGGCAGGGTACAGCAAGGCCAAAGAAAATGCAATCATCTCAGGGAAAAAAACTGCACAGGACTCCTCCTCTCCCATCCACGGAGGAAATCAAATGCCAGCTGCACCATCCCAGGAAGGAAGCAGAGCCTGTACCTGATGAGCCCTGCAGAAATGAGCAAGTCATATCACGGGACCCGAGCAGGCACTTCAGGCTTTCGCCAGCCCACAAATCGTCTGCAGAGCACAGTTCCTCGCTCCGGTATTTTACATGGCATCATTCATGCAAATTGTAGGGGTATTTTTCCCCAGTGTTTTCTTTTTTCCTTCCCTTCATCCCTACTAGTCTAAAGCAGGGAGACGTAGGTAGCGTCTCTCAGATCCGCGTTCCCTGCCCATCACTTTAACGCTTTCCTCCCTACAAAGTTTAAATCTCCCCAGTTTTTTGTTCATAAACGTTTTGTACTTAAAAGCCACCGAAATCACACGCCCAGTGTTACTTGAACAAATTGAGACAGACCCGACTCCACAAACATGCTTAAACCTTCATTTCCTCTTCCTTCTTCCTTCCCCACCCCCCAAAAGAGCTTTTTTTTTTTTGTCCCTAAAGGCGGACTGGGGAAAAAACAGCACGTCCAACCAAGGCTTTTCCAGACCTATCGCAAAGAACAAAATGCTTCCGAAGAAGTGCTCTGCAAACATACCAAGAGACACTCCACCAACTAGGAAAAAAAAATAAAAAAATAGGAAAGAACCCATGAGACAAAACTGAGGTGGAAGAACTCGGCGGGGTCTGACTCGGGTGTGTATTCTGCACCTGAATACACTCGCTTCTTGTTTTGTTTTAACCCCGAAGCTGAGGCAAACACTCCAGCACAATCCCCGGCTTCCCCCGACCGCTCCTGCGGTCAAACCGTTCTGACCCAAAACCATCCCGGGTACGGGACACAAAAGCATTTACCCCCCCACCGCCGTTCCCCACCTCTTCCCAAAAAGTACAAAACAAACAAGCGTCTGACACCCCACCCAAGCTCTCCTCGCACATTTTGGGAATGACTTCCCTCCGGGTCCTCCTCCTCCCCCACCCGTTCCCATGTTAAACTCTCCAGCAAACAGACACCCTTCTGGTTTCACGCCTTTTGCCCTCCTCGAAAACCTTCCGAAGCCCCAGGAGCTGCCAGAGATCTCATAACCCTGAGAACCGGCGGGGTTTAGGGCACCCCTGAGCCCCGTTCCCCGACCTGCACCGGGGCCCAAAGCTCCCGAAAAGGAGCCCCCAGATCCCTCTCACAGCGCAGAGCTCCCCTGCAGATCCAGGGGGTTCCGTGCCCGGCTCCATCCCCGCAGGTCGGAGCCTCCCCTCCTTCCCCTGCCGTCCCCGGGGGTCTCCGGGACAGGGAGCGCCGGGGGTCGCACCAGCCCACCCCAAAACTCCGCGGCGAACAACACGCGAACACCCCCAAAGCGCAGCACCCACCCAGGCTGAGGGGGGCTCCGCGGCCACCACTCCGTGCCCCACACCCGGGAGATGGGAGGAATCAGAATAAATATACAAACGGCAGGAACAGCGAACCCCAAAGGTGCCCTGCCCTCCCGGGGACACCTTCCTCCTCCTCCTCCTCCGATCCGGGGGCACCCGCGGAGCCCCCCCAAAAGCCGAGGCTCCAACTCTGCCGCCCGTGCTAAGGGGCTGCCCCTGCCCACCCTTGCCCGCCCCTGGCTGCCCCCCTCACGCACATCCCGCTCTCCAGCTCGGCGCGACTCCCGGCGGTGCCGGCGGAGGGGGGACCCCTTCCCNGACGAGAACAATAGGGGGGAGGAAATCCCTCAGCCCCCCCACGCCCCCCGAGGACACAGCCCCCTCCCCGCCCGGCGCTCCTCCTGCCGCTCCCTCCTCCTTGCCCGCTCCCTCTCTTTTTTTTTTCGGGTTTTTTTTTTTTTTTTTTTATTAACCCAGTTAGAAAGTAATCAGAAAAGTTAAAACAATTAAACTTNTTTTTTTGGCTCAATCACACCAGACCGACTGTCTTTGTCTGTCTGACAAGCGCCATGTTGATATCAACATCCGAGCCCCCACCTGCTGCAGCTGTGAGACCCTGGGACTTGTAGTTCCCCCTCCCCAGGGTGACGGGGAGACCCGCGGCGCTGGGACTACAACTCCCAGCGTGCCGCGGGTGCGTAGCGTGCCAATGGGGCGCCGGGGCTGAGCTCGGGGCGGACTACAACTCCCGGCATGCCTCGGGGCGGCCATGACGTTATCTAGGGTGGAGGGGAGGCGGGACTACAACACCCATGATGCCCCGGGGTGCGGCGGGGCGGGCAGGAAGGGGGGCAGGATTGTCCCGGTAAATAGAAGCGGGGGACGCGATGAAGCTGGTGAGTGCCCAGGGTGGGGGGCCGTGAGGGCAGGGAGGGGGCTCGGCCCTCCCGCGGCCGCGGGCGGCTCCCGGGGTCGCCTCTGGGCTGCGCAGTTTTAGCCTCGCCGGGCGTGAGGGGAAACTGAGGCGCTGGAGGGAGGCCTGAGGGAGAATGGGAGGAGGTGATCCTGAGGGAGTTGGGGGGTGGACTGAGGGAAAAGAGGATGATACTGGGGCGGGGAAGGGCTGAGGGAGGGGCGGGGGTCGGCCCTAAGGTGTGGGGGAAGGCGGGGGTCGGCCCTGAGTGGGGGGGCCATTGCCTGGGTTTGAGGTGTTAGATGGGATCAAATCTTAGTAGGATTCTGGAGGAGGAGGAGAAAGTGTTTCTCAGCCTTCCTAGCCTTAAACATGAGTCTGGTGTGGAGCTTTCCTCCTGCACGTGTGGCTTCTGCTGGACTCTGCTAGGAACTTGAATAAATCCCCGTGGTTTGTGATCCAGACGTTTTCCATCCGCAGTGTGATAATACAGGGACATACTAATAAAAAAAAAATCAGCCTGGAACAGCTTTGCCAAGGGTGCACCTTGCTTCTGACAGGGATTTTGGTTCTGATGTTACAGTCTTCTGTCAGAAAGTACATGACTCATGATATTGGTCTCCTCTCTTGAGCTGTTTAACTTTCCTAGAGACCTTGGATTCAGACACCGCTTTGTTTTCCAGGAAGAATTTCAGTTCCACATAATGTGCTGCAGTTCTCAGTCTGGAGGTGAAAACCCAAGCAGTTTTCAACATACCTGAGCATGAGATTTGGTTTATTTAATCTGAAGTGACACCGTTATTCAATTTAAGATTATCTCTTGGTTTTGAGACTGAGCAGTGTGTTATAACAAAGCTTCATAGAAGTAAATGTGGATTCTGGGCTGTTTTAACCACTCTTCATGGAAGTGTGTACAGTTAATTCCAGAGGCAGGTGGTCAAGGAGCTTGATCCTGCTTAATCTTACCTGTGTGATAAGGATCTGTGCAGGGATGAATATTACCAGTGGGACAAACACTGCAAAGTCAAGCACTTCTGGGTGGGATTGTAGAAGCTGATAGAATTCAGTGGGGAAAGCAAAGTGGGAAATCTTTAAATAAGACCTCAGTGGAAATGCAGAGCTCTTTTAATGTTTAGAGTCTTGTATAGGGGCAGAGAGAGGGAAGGAGTAGGGAGGGGAAATACAAACTGTCTGGAGTCTGTATTGGAGCATTTTTAGACCTGTTTTAAAGTTCAGGTACTGAGAATTATAAGGTGAGATTCTTCACCTTATATTTTTCTGGAGATATGTCTGAATTTGGGGTTGTGAGGAGAGGAGTCAGATGCTTTTCATCCTCTCTTCTCATAGATTTGGGATGAATTTGGAAGAACAGCATAGACATGAGGGACCAGTGGAGTATTCCCTGTCCATGGCAGAGGGGTTGGGACAAGATGAGCTTCAAGGTCCCTTCCAACCCAAACTGTTCTGGGATTCCGACACCAGGCCTGATTGAGAATCCAATGAAAATGTCAGACTCCCACAAACTCAAATGTGCGTTGACACAGGCAAATCTCAGTGCTCATTTCTGCTCAGATTTTAAGCTGGCGTGTGATACTAATAGTGGAGGAATGCACTGCAGGATTTGTTGGCTCCACTTGGAATTCCAAGTGAATTGGAATTCAATTCTTAATTGAATTGCTTTCAACCTGCACAACTCTGAGTGTTTTGGAGCTGCAAGTTTGGGCCACCATCTCTGTCCTCTGTAACAGCCAGGAAAGTTGTGAGCTGGGCTGGGCATATTTATGCCTTTTCTGTATTTTGTGTCTTTTTTTACATGACTTTTGGAGTTAAGAGGTGAGGCAGCTTTGTGTGTTGGCTGCACCAACCTTTAGCCATAAGGGAATAAAGCTGGAAGCAAATCTTGGAACAAAAAACTTGCATTTTAGTCCAGTCAGGAACATGACTGAAAGCTCTGGCTCTGTTTTAAACAGTAACAAATATAAACTGTGTGGAAATGATCACATTTATTATGTGTATAGAGACACATAGTGCAAACACTCCCACTCCTGGATTCTTAATCTAAAATTCTAACAGAGGTGCAGGTCCAGCAATGTCACCTGTGCAAACAGCTGTATAGAAAATATTAATTGCTTTTTAAAATTTTTCTGTCACTTTGTTTGAATCTGATAGAAAGAATCCGTTGACTCCCAGGAATCCATTTACCACAGTGTGACAGCAACAGAGAGATGATTTTAGCTGCTTTTAAAGAGGGAAGAAAGGAAGATTTTCCAGTTAGCTTATACATGTCAGGATTGTGATACTACTCATTATTATAAAAAAAGGCAAGAAAATGTTTTGCTGATAAAAGTGGTGATATTTCATTGCCTTCTTTAATTACCAATAGTTTAAAAGCTACAAAAATAGAACTTATTTTTCCCTTCATTTCTTTCTATTTACTTCAATTTATAGCTTCATTTGTCAAAGTTCTGGTCTGGTGAGAACTTAATTTCATGTGAGTGTGTTACATTTGTGAATAAACCAAGTGAATTCCTCACTCCTTCACCATCTTGGCTTTACATATTTTTTTAAACTTTACTAAAAGAAAGGCAAAATGTGATGTAACTCCTTAATAATTAAGGCTTTGTGAATTTAAAACAAAACTCTCTGTGATATTTTAAATTTAATATTTGGGGCTTAGTCGGTTTTACTATTTAAATATAGTTTAAAGCAGGTTTTTGAGGAATGTATGTAAACAGACTCCTTGACGGCTGTTAATCCAGACAGTTGCAGTCCTGTGTTAACATTATTGTGAGCAGAGGTAGAAAATGAAATTAATAAATTCCCTTTTTTCCACTTGGTAGAGGGAAGTATTGAACACAAGCTTAAGGGATAAGTGACTTAGAAAAAGACTGAGTCCATTTTTAGTGCAGTGCACAGCCAAACAAATGCTATTTTTCATCTTCATTGACAAAAACTTGAATTTCAAAGCTCCAGTTTGACCTCCTGAGCGCTGCTGTGCTGCCAGATGCCCACACTTGGGAGACTGGAGATGCAAAATCCCTCCCCGGAGCAGAGGAACCCTCCCGCAGAGGTGGCCACGCTCTGCTCAGACATTTGTCTCTAATCCCACGTTTTAAACCCGACCTTTCTGTTCTGTTCTCCCTCGAAGCTCCCGTGCCTCGTTAAATGTTTGTGCTCCAGACAGGAGGTGGCTGCATCTCAATGATGCTCAAGTGCCCCCTACATCACCTGCTCACCGGCTCATTAAGCTTGCAAAGCCTTTGGGATTTGGATACACAAACCCTTCCATTCAAGTGGGATTGCCCAGTCCCTCCTGCTTCCTGTTTGTGTTTAGTAAGACAAAAAGCAGGTGAGAACTTGCCCCAGAGCTGCTGCACCTGTGCAGGGGTTGTAGGGGCAGGTTTCTTACCAAAATAAAAACTTGTGTTTCTGCAGGGCTTCTCTGCCTCCCTGTCCACCTCGGGTCATTTTCAAATTTTCTAAACAAGTTTTGCCAGGAGGGCTGAGTTTGGAAGAAGCTGATTTCCTGAGTTTTTGGGGAAAATAGGTGATTGCAAGAAAAAAAGAGATTCTGCATGTGTCCTAAATCAGAGAGAAGAGCTTTGCTATCCACTCAACCCTTGAGATCAGAAAAACTTCTGAAGAAAAACTGCCCCTTAATACCCTGACATAGGGAAATTTTAATGAACACACACAGCTGTGGGACAGAGATTCCTGGAAAATCATGTTTTGTTTTGGTGTGTAAGGAACTGTGTTTAAAAATGAGGGGGGAAAGGCAATTTGTGAACTCCATTCACAGAATCACTGAGGTTGGAAAAGACCTCCCCAATCAAGTCCAACCTGTGACTGACCCCACCTTGTCACCAAGTCCCACATCCAGTCATTCCTTGGACACTTCCAGGGATGGGGACTCCGAACCTCCCTGGGCAGCTCCTCCCAGTGCCTTCTATGAAGAAATTATTCCTGGTGTCCAGTCTGACCCTGTCCTGGTGCAGCTTGAGGCTGTTCCCTCTCCTCCTGTCCCTGTGCCCTGGGAACAGAGCCTGACCCCCCCTGGCTGTCCCCTCCTGTCAGGGAGTTGTGCAGAGCCACAAGGTCCCCCCTGAGCCTCGTTTTCTCCAGGCTGAGCCCCTTTCCCAGCTCCATCAGCCTCTCCTGGAGCTCCAGCCCCTTCCCCAGCTCTGTTCCTTTCCCTGCATATGCTCCAGCCTCTCAATGTCCTTGCAGTGAGTGGCCAGAGCTGGACACAGGATTCACCAGTGCCCAGCACACAGGGAAGGGTCATGTTCTGAAAGATCCTGAGTAACTCCTCCTCATTCTTCTTCCAGTACTGCCTGTCAGGACATCCAACCTTGCCATGCAACGTGCTCAAGTTCAAATCCACCACCATCATGCTGGACTGTGGGCTGGATATGACATCTACCCTCAATTTCCTCCCACTGCCTCTGGTCCAGAGGTGAGTTCTGTGGCCTGTCAGCACTTAGTCTGCATCTTCTTGGGTTGCAGTTGGAGTGCTGTGCCTGAAATGGTGTATTGGAAGGAGGGAGGACATGGGTACAAATGAACAGCATCATCTGATATCATAAATAGACTTTGTTCACTTAAAAATTCTCTTTATCAAAATAACGTCCTTTGGCTCAGTAGACGGAAGACATTTTATGGATTTATTGATTGGTTTTTCTAGATAATTTATTCTAAGCTTCAGTAAAGTATTGCTGCAACTGCTCAGCACAAGTGAGGTCACATATCTGTCATCTTTCTGGCTTCTTCATGCAAGATGAGATAAATGGGTAACTGAGATGGAGTGCGTGGAGCCCAGCAAGTCCTGTTTAACCACCATCTTCTCAGGCTGTTCTTCAGAGCACGGACTAATGCAAAGAAAAATAGCACTTAGCAGCCCTTGTTAGTTGCCTGCATGGCATCATTGTTCCCTTTTAAAAGTTAAATAAATAAAAGGGCAGTGCAGCTGGGCACGGGATTGGAACAGCAGAGAAACAAAAACAGAGTCTAGAACAGAATCCTGAGATCTCCTTTCTATGCCCTGCTACAAAGTTGTATTTCCCCAGGTTTTTAGACTAATTTGGATATTCAGTTAGGGTGAAATGTTTTGTGTAAATGGAATAAATGACAAAAATTAGCAGTTGGAAAGGTGGGAATGAGTCATTCTCAGTAATGGGAAGCAGCAGGAGTTTTCTCAAAAGCTGTTCACTAACTTTGATCCACAAGGAGACAAGTGAGGAACATTCTGGGTTCAGGGAAGGCTTGATTGAGAGGGGGAGAATACGATTGGAAAAGGGAGTTTCCTAAGTGACCTAGTGAGGTTAAAGCAGTTTGTCCAGCACTTCCTATGATTTGTTATTTTTTGGAAAGTAGAGGAAAGGAATAGACAATGTGTGCATTGTTCTGCAAGAACGTGGAGTTCAGGATCTGCTGTAGAGAGGCAGCAGATGCCCTCAGAGGGATCAGTGTGAAAGTCAATTTTTGTCCCATTCCATAATGCAACTGCTGACTGCTACAACTGGTGCAGTAATGGATTTTGAAGTTACTACTCAAATCACTGGAATCCAGGTACAGACAGAATTGCCTTGCATTTGCTTTCTCCCACCCCCCCCAAAAAAAAGGACATTGAGAGAGGAAAAAGTAGCAAAATGAGGTGATTGAAAAAGGCTTAAGAGGTTCTTTAGAGCAGCAGGAATCAGCCTTCCCCTGGGATGTGGCAGCTCTGTCTGCTGATAGCAGACCCTGGGAATGAACAGCCAAATTGCAGGTCACAACCTGGAATTCCCCAAGCACCTCCAGAATGTCGGCACTAGAATGACTCAAACTCAATAAGAGAGGATGTCAGATTTGACCCCTGATGGCCCAGCGGAATTGGAGCAAACACTTGGATTTAAATCCAATCAATCTTGTCGGTGAGGTGACTGAACACCCCTTAGAGCAAGGATTGCCCTGAGCACATGGACTTGGGCAAGTAATTGATCCCCTCTGCAAACCAGGTGTCCTGCAGAGAGTTGTGGAAAGAAGTTAGAAATGCGAGGAGGAATGTGGCTGCCACTGCAAAGTTCTTATCTCTGTAGTACTCACAGTTGTACCATTAGAGATTAGGAGTCCATTACCATGATGTCCAAACACCTCTGAAATTCAAATGTGTGTTATCAACATAACATGGAGTGACAGAGAGCTGACATTGTCATCAGATGCCAGGTAAGGTGACAGGAAGGACTGACTGCCTGAGGAATTTGAACACAGGTCTGTCAGATCTGGGGTTCTCAGCAGCTGTGTCCTCTCAGAATCAGATGTGCTTATTGGAGATGGGTGTGAGTGAGACCTTAACCCAAGAGGAGCCATGTTTCTCTCTGCTGTCTTTAACCAGAGATTCCAGCAGGACCCATGAACTCCTTGGATTTTGCACATCTCAGTATGTGGTCTGCAAAGCTGCCCAAATGTGTGATATTACAGAGGATCTTTGCTACACAGCTCAATCCTGTGTCATACCTGGCATAGGACCCTCCTTGAGCAAATATTTTTGAGAGCCTGTGCTTTAATCTATAAGAGAGGAAAGTGCTGCAGTGTTTGTGGCATTAAAGGGTCTGGGCATTTTTTAGAGCTCTTTGCTCTTCAAAGAAATGCCAGTGCAAAGGTATTTAGATTCCCCCTTGCCCTGGAAATGGCATTCCCTGTTCTCAGCAGCCCATGGAGCATGTGCAGAGCGCCTGCAGCTGCCCAACTCTTTATGCTCTTGTACTTCAAAGGAGGTTTGTCAAATGGAGTTTTCTCCCCTGTACCAAAGTCAAATGCAAAACGGTGAAATGAACATGTGGGAAGCTCTTAACCTTTCCTGTCTAGCCATGACACACTTGCTCACATTATTTATGGGACAGTTCCAGCTATTTTGGATTAATCAATCACTCTATTACAATGTCACAACTATGTCAGGAGGAGCTGTGTTGCTTCTTGGTTTCAAGGTAGAGTCCTTTCTGTCCTGTGTTGCTTGTTCTGCTTTCAGCCACACACAAGACACACCTGCTCATTTTGCTTCCCTTGACTCTTCACTCCTCAGTGGATGCCAGTTTAGTACAAGTTTAGTGTTCTTTTATCATGAATAAAGCAAAACTCTTGCTAGGTTAAATTATGGGGAGTAGGACAAGTAAAGTTTATTCTTCTCTGCCTCGTGCTGCTGAAACCACAGATGGATCTACGGATTTGCAAGGCACAAGCCACTGACCTGACCTTGTGCTGGTGTTGAGACATTGGACTGCAGCCCTCGAGGTGGCACTTCCAGCCAAGGGTCCTGTCCTCTCCTCCTGTATCTGTCAGAGCTGTTGGATATCAGACTGGTTTGTTCTTGCTTTTTCCATAACTCTTTCAGACTCACTGCACCAATTCTACTCAGCCCCCTCAGTAACCAAACTACTGCTCCTAAATTGTGCTTTTGAACAATCCACTGGGGAGCACATTGAGCCACTTCATCTCTTCTATCATCAGACTTCTTCAGCCTTGCTCTTTATCCTCAGAAGAGAATTGCCCTTTTCTGGCACAGCTTCTCCATGACAGATCCTTCTGTTCTCACCTCTTACCTTCTGTCTGCACTCCTTGACTCTTGGATTTCCCCTTTTTCCTTCCTTGTGAGTTACTGGAGTGTCAGAATTTGTTCTTTTATACTGCTGTTAGTCTGAGCACAGCATTCCTCCAAGCCCTTGAATCACTTCCTATTTTCAAGATGTTCAATTTGAAGGCCCTTTTAGGATATAACCATGCTTGTCTGTAGAGCTTAGTGCACAGCACTTGCAAAATGCATTGAAGCAGGTTCTGTGTCCAAATCTGAAGTTGTTGTAGGGTTTGGTTTCAGGTGGGTTCAGTTCCCTTGTTTACTCAATGGAGATTTTTATTTGTGTAAATAAACATCTGTCTGGGCAGAGACTGGGTTTAGAGCTAAATTGTAGGCTCACACAAAAATCAGATGTCACTGTGAAATATAAATAAGTCTCTCAGTTACAGTATCAAGAAACGCTGCTACCATTGTTGCTGTAAACTCAGAATTACAATGTATATCTTTAAATTCCTTTATTAGCATTTGAAACAATGAAAATAAGGGGCTCTGCTGTTGCTTAGAACTTGCAGTTCACAGCAAAGCCTCCCTGCCCCTGTGTCCTGTACAGCTGTTGGTGTGGGTGTTTGGGGTGACACCCAGGCACAAAACCATGGTTTATGTGGATATAAAATCCCAACCTGTGTCTATAAATGACTTAGTCCAGAGCATCAGTCTTTCCCTGCCACTGCTGATGGGAATATTTGTATCTTGTCCTCTGTCCCACAGTTTTTTAGTGCTTTTGTGTTGTTTCGAGCACAGAGTTTGTTGCTGCCCTAACTTCTGTTTGTTCATCCACTTTCACCACAGGGAATTCAGCAGCACTGAGCCTTTTTAAAATCCTCACCATAAATGACTAAAAACTCCCTGCATGCCTCATCCTCTTATTTCGTTTTACTTATAAGTGTCATCATCATGATTTGTAAAAGTCATTTTGGTGAACACTTAACCACAGTGAAAGTGTCTGTCTGTTTTATTGGGACTGTTACTTCCCTGGGACAGAAATGGTATTCTCTGCCTGTTTGACACCAAGTAGAAGCTCTGTGCTTAGCCACTGATAATAATTCAGTTCATATTGCAGTAATTTCTCTTCTTTCTTTCCACAGCCCCAGGCTGTCCAAACTTCCTGGCTGGGTTTTGAAAGATGGAAGCACATTTCTGGACAAGGTACTGGAGTGATGGTTGGAATTTTCTTGCCATGCAAAAAGCCACCTGACAGGTTGGGAGCTGGTGCTGCAGGAGCAGTGTTCCACGCTGACTCATCCCAAAGGTTTCTCTGTGTACCTTTACCAGCCAGGATGTCCTTGCAGAGCAGAACATTTCGAAACAAAATGCTAATAGCAACTCTCAGGCTTCAGAGGTAGCCTAGATTATAAAAAAATCCACTTAAAATGCACAGGTTGTCAGTGTGAATATTTTTGTATTTCATGGAGCTCCATAAATAATAGTGCTTCACCTTCTTAGTGTGTCTTTTATTCCACAGTCTCACTTTTCTGACTCTGAGGCTTCAGAGCATGCCTATAAATGAGGCTGGTTTCCCTTTTTCAGGCAGAACTATGAGAAAGGCAATGGTTTGCCTATGGGAGGTCTCTCAAAGAGGAAAAGCATGGCTTTGGCCTCTGAAATCAACATGTGTTCTGCTGCTGGACGTAGCAGGGAGGATATTATCTCCAGCTCCCTGATTCTAAGACACAGAACTTCCTCAGCAGCATGAGAGACACAGAATTGCTCTTTTTTCCCCCTCTTTTCATTCCATCAGTTTTGGAGGCAGAATTTATCTGAGGCTTCAGCCAAAACTTGGCACTGCAGCGGCCAGCTTGATCTGCCATAGGGGAACAATGAACACAAAAATATGTCAGATGTTAGTAGAATAGGCAGATACATTTCAAATGTGGGCAGCAATAGGTACCAGTGGAGAAAATGCTTAATACACTGTTCTCTGACTATGGGAACATTAAAGGAAACAGTGATAATAGTTGCTTTTGTAGGGGACTTTGAGGTGGACAAAATGGATTGATCTGATTTTTACAGACAAAGACCCGATTTTTCTTCTCATTGGAGACAAAAGAAACTGTGCAGGCAGCATTTCTGTTGGTAAAATAGTAACAGCTCTATTCAGAGCACTTGCTAACTAGCAATTGCATGGCTGCAAAGGCTCAGGGGTAGAAATGGAGTTGCTCAGTTTGAATTCCCTGAAATTTGTGTCTCCTGAAACCCAGCTTTGGTGTCAGAGCTTTGGGCTCCAAAGCATGGACAGACTGTCACTGTAGTTTTATTTGGAATATATTTAAATTTCTGAGATGCTGCTGCTGCAGTGTGTGCTCAGGAGAAACCTCCAAACTCACACAGTGGCAATGGAAATCGTGTTAAAAATTCAAAGGCAGCATCTCTTAACTTCACCTTGACCACTGTAAGTGCTTGGAATGGTAAATTCTTTGACCCATGCTGGAAAAAGGCAAGGGAAGGAGTCAAAGGGGGGTGTTTTATCATGTGGGGTGGACATTCCTGTTACAGCACTCAGTTATAAAACTTCAGTCCTGGAGAGGCATTGAAATGTGCTGTGATCTACTTTTAATCATTTTGAACTCCCTTGAGATGAGGTTAGGAGACTTCTGCCACTAGATGTAATTGCTCATTCGTTATTAGTTGGCAGGTGCACTGTAATTATTAAGAATTGGATTCAATCTTTAATTCTGTCAGTGTGAAGCTGGCTGAGACCACTTGCTCTGGGACAGGAGAGAAGGCAGGGTGGATGGTAGGGAGCCTGTGAGTTGTGCTAGGAGTGGAGTTGGGAATATTTTTGTTCTACCCTGAAGAAAATGACTTTTCATGTGACAAAAGTTTTTGATGCCTTGAAAAAGAGGAAGAAAATAGGGGAGAGAGTTTAACAAAAAGTGCCATGTGGAGATTAGATCCCCAAAAGTTGTTTCATCAAATACTCTGAGACAGTGGCTATAAATTATATTTAGGTTCTAAGACAGAAGAGGTTGAATGTTATTTGAAACCAAAAGTAAATTCCAAACTTGCCTTCCTGGTGGTTACCAGGGCTCTTTCTTTACCTACCAGAGTGCTCTCTCTGTCCTTCCCAAGGAGGATCTGATTCCTTCAGGTACCAAGCATCCTCATCTGGCCTGAAAACAATTTCAGCAGATCTGCCTGCACCAAATTGTTTCTATAAGGGGGATAAATGTCCTGTAGTAACAGGCTGGAAATCACCTGTGGTAAAGAAAATGTCTGGAAAATCCAAAATGTGCAGCCTTGGAGTAACACTGCATTGTATTTTTGTTTCTCCTCTGTTGGTGTGGTTTTTTACAGGAGCTGAAGGAGTGCTCTGGCCATGTGTTTGTAGACTCTGTGCCTGAGTTCTGCTTACCAGAGGTGAGTTTGTTCAAAGCCTCACTGAAAAATCTTGACTCCATTCAATCATATGGGGGAAACTTGTCTAAAAATTATTATTATTATTATTGTTACTACTGTTATTATGTTCCTGCTAATTTATTAATACTCAGTAAATAATACTGCTAAAACTGTGTTGTTAAGGTGCCTCCAGGCTCTAGACACTGGAAAAAGGATGGAAACAGCCCTTTTCAGCTGTGATTTTGGGAGACATGGAAGGTCTCCTTGAGCAGATATTTGACACAAGAATAAGACTGAGCTGTCCCTTGTTGTGAGCTTTTCAAAGACAACCTGATCTAGATGAGGACAGGGCATGAAGGCAAGGAAAGCTGCTTGTCTCTAACCACAGATGCAGGACATGCCAGTGGAGCTCCCTGGAGAGCCAGCTGTGGTTAAGCCAAGTTAGATTCTGCTGGGCTGCACTTCTGCCAGCAGCACTTTCAGGTTAAAAACTTCTACAGCCTCTTTGAAGGAAGAACTGGACCTTCATATCCACAGGCACGGCTGCAAGGAATTTCTGGATTTAAAAAAAGCAAGCAAGAGTATTGAAGATGTTTGATTTACTTGGAGTCACCTGATAGATCAGGGGAGTGCTGTAGGAGAAATAAAGAAAGCTGAGCAGAGAGAGGTGGGGATGAATGATGGAGAGTAGCATGGGAATAGTATCCCTTTCCTCAGTGTGTTCAGAGTGTGATAACATCAGTTCTTTCATTTCCTGGTGGGATATTTTCTCTGTCTTTCATTGCTTTTGGGCAGCAATTTTTTTTCCTTTCTGCCTGACCTTGAAGACAGGAAGCACAAAATACTCCTGGAAGGTTGCTGTCAGCTTGCTGAGGTTCTGGCTATATTGTTCCCATGTGTGGATCCCATGGAACTCACCTCTGGCATCACTCTTGTCATCTTGATTCTTCCAAACAAACTGGCAGCTCTGGTACTGGTTTTGGCAAGTGGTTCCAACAGGTTATAACCATTCCAACCCAGCTGGAATTGTCATAATCCAATCACATAATAAAAAGACCAGCCCAAAGCCATAATAATTCTGCATTCTTGGGAGCCTTTTGGTTACTGTCCTGTGAAACTGAGGGATGTGGGAAGCATCTGTGTGTGTAGAAAGTGCCATTATGGCCCAGATCTTGTTTAGGACAGGGTTTATGTGCTGGATTCTCTTTGGAATGATTACCTGCTGGGGTTTAAGGTGCTTTAGACAGAATTTCTGGTTACTTTGGGCTGGAAAATACCCACTTGTGTAGCTCTAAATATGACAGACAGGGAGTCACTGCTTCATTTTACTCCAGTTATCACTGCACGAAGCTGCTTCCCAGCAGCCCATCCTACAACCAGAAGATGGCAACCAGCTGCACAGCACCATTGCAGGGACTTTAAAAATGGCCTCTCAGATGATTCCCAAAATTCCCAGCACATGCCACATCTCCTCCATGAACACTGGGAAGAGATCTGCTGTAATATCCAGCTCACACCTTGAGCTCGCCTGTCTGCAGGAGGTTCAGGAGTCATGGCCAGCTGCAAACAGAGTGGAAATGTTGCTGCTGTTTGGCAGCACAGGATAAGAGGGAGCTTGTGTGAAAGAAGCTTTTACTTTGTCTCCTTCCATGCCACTTCTTTTGAAGAAACTTGTCTGCAGAAGCAGTTAGCCAGAGAATCTCAGTATCGATTCCAGAACACCATTGCCAAAGCAAGCCAAGATTTGGATCTAATCCAGCAGCCACAAGGTGATAAGAGGCTGTGTCTTCAGCAGAGTACTCTCACACATGTCAGAGTGCAGGGTGCAGCCCTCTCTTTGCTTGGCAACCTTCTGCTCTCTCACTTCACATGCAAGAAACATTTTTAAGCTTCTTCAGCTCAAAGGCACTTTAGTGAGATCGCCACAAGCCCCAGGGAAGATTTCACTTTGTTTTGGTTTTGACACCCTTTTCATCCTATCAGTAAATGCTTCTAGGGCGCTGAGATGTGGCTTGCTTAAGGTTGGAAAGTGCTGGTGTGTATCCTCCTCTGCTGATGGCTCTCCTGGGCTGGGATTCAGCTCAAGGCTGGAGCCTCTCTGCTCTGGNGGGGATGTTCACCTAGAGAAGAGAAGGCTCCAGGGAGAGCTCAGAGCCCCTTCCAGAGCCTAAAGAGGCTCCAGGAGAGCTGGAGAGGGACTGGGGACAAGGGATGGGCAGTGAGAGGGAATGGCTTCCCACTGCCAGAGGGCAGGGATAGTTGGGATATTGGGAAGGAATTCCTGGCTGTGAGGGTGGTGAGACCCTGGCACAGGGTGCCCAGAGAAGCTGTGGCTGCCCCTGAATCCCTGGGAAGTGTCCAAGGCCAGGCTGGACATGGCTTGGAGCAACCTGGGACAATGCAAGATGTGTCTTTGTGGAACAAGTTGATCTTTAAGGGCCTTCCCACCCAAACCAGTCCAGAATTTGCTCCTGTACAGTCTGGACACAGCTGAAAACCAAGGCATGGACAATCCAAGCTTTGGCGGGAGCAGCATCAGCAGATCCGTTGATACCTTGCAGGGAGAGTGTTCCTACCTGGAAGCCCAGTTCCCTACCTGGAAGATAAAGGTGCCCTGTCATGGAGCAGAGGATGATGTTTCACTTCCTGCTCTCAGCTTGGAGATCATTGCTCCGACATCAGCTGTGATCATGGATTGAAACCACGAGTGCTTAGGAGGAGTTAAGCAGCTTGTCACCAGAGCAGTGTGTCAGCCCTCTGCAAAGCAGAGTGACCTACTTTCTTGCCTTTTTTATTCAAATTGCTGGACCAAGCCTTGTAATCAGATAATATGTGCTTGATGAGTGTTGAATTCCATTAGCTGCTCTATAATAACTGAGTAAGAGGTCAGTAATCTTGTAAATTTCTGACTTGACACCATTTGTGTTACAGCATTACCAGTAAATATTTCTAATTAAAATTCTTTTAACAATGTGTGAAATCTTTTTTCACTCTCAGAACTCTTGTCTAAACTGTCACATCAAAATGAATTGGGCCCACCCATCGATTTTGTTGTATCCTGTGAATGGGCTTCATCTCCTGCTGTAGAAAATGTGAATAATAAACATGCCAAGCATTTACTTTGGGAAAATATAAGGATTATTTTTAAGCATATGAATAAATACAATCTTCTTTCATCTCTTTCTTGGGGTGCAGTATGATGTGCTGCATAAAAAAAGTACAAGACACCCTAAATCACTGCTCCAGAAGTTTTGGTGTCTCTTCCTCCCTAAGGAGGTGCACACACTAATTCTTTGATAAAAGTAAAATAATCATGGATCTCATAAAAGCAGCCATCTCATCACCTGGAAGACAGAAAAACCCAGGACATGGTTTCCTTTCCAGGTTGGAGAATGTAATAATTTTAGGGGGCTTTTAAAGTAAGTCTTGTTAATTTAAAGGCAACATTAATCTTTGCCACAGCTGAGACATGCTTTTATAAAACAGTTACATTTCTGCAATAAAGTTTTAAAAAACAGAATAAGAAGTTTTTCTGCCATTTATTAAACTGCATGAAAGGGTTACAAGTTGCTTATCTCTTTGCTCTGTTTTCAGACTGAACTACTTGACCTCTCCACAGTGGATGTAATCTTGATCTCCAACTATCACTGCATGATGGCACTGCCCTACATCACAGAGTACACAGGATTCACTGGAACAGTTTATGCCACCGAGCCCACTGTTCAAATTGGCAGGTAAAAAGCCCCTTCATATTCTCTACTCCTCTTTCATCACTGCTGAGGAGAAGGTGTAAAGGACAATGTGGGGAGAGGAGTGGTGTCTAATGTTCCGAAGAGGCTTTCAGGCAGGAGCTGAATGCCAGCCAAGTCCTTAGTGCTGCAAATGTGTTAACTCCATGTTTCCCAACCTCTGGAACCATCAACATTTCCAGCAGGTGCTTTGTGTTGAGTCCAGCCCATAGATGTGGGACAGTGGAATTTGAGTGGGCTGAGACACCTCAGTAATTGCCATATAGGTGACTTCAGACCTTCAAAAACCATGGATCAAAGAGCTCTCTTGCTCTTCTCTGTTCCCCTTAACCAAAAGGAGTCTTCCCAGTCAGAAAACTGGACTTGTTCCCCACAGAAGCTATGGCTGCCCCATCACTGGAAGTGTTCAAGGCCAGGTTGGAGGGGATAGTGCCTCCAGCTGGGATAGTGGAAGGTGTCCCTGCACATGGCAGGAGGCGGAACTAAATGATCCTCAAGGTCCCTTCCAACCCAAACCATTCTAGGATTTTATGACTCCATATAATCACACTTCCCTCCACTCCATGGAAAGGAATTCAAGCTGACTTCATCTCAAATGACAGCTGAGCTACATGAGCTCTGAACTCCAGAGAGAAGCTCTAAGAAAAATGGCAGAAATGGGAGACTGAAGTAGAAAGATATGACAGTGCAGTCAGAACCAGAATAGTCATCAAATTGCCAGTCTGTTTTTACAAAATTGTCTTGTTGATTGGATGGGTCAGCACCAAATTCTGCAGGTTTGGTGAGGCCTAACTGGAACTGAGCTCTGTTCCTCTCTCCTGCAGACCTGCCACATTCAGTAATTAGGAGCCAGATTAGGCCCTCCTATCTGGACTACTCTGTTAGCACTTTGGGGCAGGAATCTTTGTCCACTGAAGGTCCTGTGCGAACTTCCCATGCCAGAGTGATTCCTCCATTGTGTGAAAACAAACAGAAACTGAAGCCCTTGTAGGTGAAAGGAGTTGTGTAAATATGAATGAGTAGTAGACCTCAGGGTTTTGCTGGTCCAGAGCTGGAGATAACAAGCACACTCTTGTGGGAGAGTCCTGGTGTGGTTCTCCCCATCCCAAGTCATTCCAGATGCTGTCCTTCTGCTCCAAACTTCAAGGGAAAGCCTGCACACAATTACAAATGCTATTTAGTTTTGGGAAATCTGCAGTGCCAATTTTCAACTTTTTCCTGTCTCAAATATGCATTGGCAGATGAGGAGAGTTCACTCTGACAGCATGCTTGGTTTCCCTAAGTGATAAACAGGCATCAGCTGAGGAGTTTTTGTTGTGTGTTTTGTCTCATTACATATCACAAGCAGTCAGTAATGAAGAAATTCTCTTGCACTTTCCAAATAGCCCATAACCCAGTGGGCCAGATCCACCTCTGTTGCAAGCAGATGGAATTGGAAACACTGTGGAGAAACAGGGGCAGTGCTGGAAATGGCCTCTGTGGGAAGAGCCCCACAATTTCTATGGTATTTTGGAAAGATTTGGGCCAAAGTTCTCTCCTGTGTGAGAGGAGGCAGTGCTAATTTAGGTTTGGTTTGTGTTTTCAGGCTCCTCATGGAAGAGCTGGTGAATTCCATTGAACGCGTGCCAAAGGCTCAGTCTGCCTCCATGTGGAAGAACAAGGAGGTGCAAAGGTAAGGAGGAACTCCTAGGAAAGGTGATTGTCCCAAAGCACCAAAGTTTGGGAGACTCTGTGAGGATGGCTCAGCTCCCACCATTTGAGATTTGCTGCTGTGACTCCTTGGGTCGATTATTTCTTTAATCATTTTTGCACATTGTGGGTTTTCCAACCTCACAAATTTGTTTCTTGGAGAAAGACTTGGTAACAGCAAAACTTCCCCTGAACTCCCCTCACACAATTCAGCTCCATGATGGTTAGCTACCATCAGAACCAGCAGATTTTGGTATTAATATCGTAAAATTTTTTTGAAATGAGCAGGCTATTTAAAATTAATGATACTGCATTGGAATAATTTAAATGCTATTTACATTCATGTTTGCTGACATACTAAGAAAGTCAAGACACGGCTGTTGGAGGTCACTGGTGTTACCTTTCTTCCCATCTTCTTGTACACCTGAACAACAGAGGTGGGCTTTTTGGCTTTCCAAAGCTTAAAAGCAAATTAAAATCTGAAGGTTATTTGGAAGCACTATGTTCATTTTTCCAGCTATACATCAAAACAAGATGCTCAGAGTTTTGAAAGCCTATGGAATCTGAAAACTATCCATACAGTTTACTAATTGCAGCTGATGCTTTCCTTGGGAATAAAAACAGTTTTAGGTGCACAAGATGTTCCTTGGAGAAGACAGTTTTGTTTTTAGCACATTTTAAAGATAGAGTTGGTTGATTAAAAAGTTATTTTTAAAAGCTGCTTTGTGCATTTTTAATTGCTCTCCCATTTTATACTCCTAATTCTTAAGATGGCTTGATTTAGAAGGTTCCTAAAAGTGAATTATTTCTTACATTAGAAGAGTAGTCTTAATATTTTCCAATATCACAAAGCAAAAATTAAAAATCCAAATTACCATGGTTTTAGTTGTATATTGTGTTCCCCTGCTGAATTTAGGAGCAGTCTTTACACTGTAACTCTCATTCTTCTGAAGAAGACAAGCAGATGTCAACTCAGATGCAAAGCAAAACTAAATACACTAAAGTTCAGCAAGATTTTCAGAATAGTGGGTTTTTTTTAAATTTTGGGGTCCACTGGATGGCCCAGAGCCACTGCTGAAGCTCCCAGTGTGTGGAGAGAGAGAGAACTGGAGCCATTATTCCTGTCACACCAGGCATGTTTTGTATGCATGGCTCAAAGGAGAATCATACATCTTGCAGCTCATATAATGTCACTTTCCTGGTGGTCGTATTTTAGCAAAAGTGCTGCCTGGCACTTTGCATGCTGCTGATTATTCCAAAGGAGAACACAGAGAGGGAATCTTTGTTCTGATTCAGTCTTCTTCTGCTGTAGAAGACTGGAGCCTTTTTT
>VZTT01054093.1:44140-74938 GCA_013400855.1 Buphagus erythrorhynchus
TTTTTCCTTGAAGTGGTATTTAAAATACATGTTCCTCTCTCCTATTGTTGGGGATGTCCCCCAAAATTCATAGTTCCATCCTGTAGCTGTTGGAAGGGGGTAGCAGGGAGGTGGGAGCTACTAAACAGCTGTTTAATAGCATAAATTTGTGTATAATAAACTCTGCTGGTATGAACCAGTGTTGTCTTTGAGCTGGAACAAGGGGACAAATGTGAACTCCCTCTCCACCTCTGCCCCACCTATGCCCTGAGCTTCCCCCTTCACCTCCCTGTGCATCTGTAAAACACAGCTCCCATCCAGCACAGAGGGCACACGGGGACTTTAATTAATGTTTGCAAAGTGTTTTGAGATGCCTGGTGACAAGTGTCACGCAGGCATGAATGGAGCTGATTATTAGAGCAAAACATCCACTGATCCCCAAATTAGCACCTGGCTAATGGCACATGCAGGCTTGGACTGACATCCGTTACTTAAGAAAATGTGATCTTGATGAATAGGGTTTTTTTTTTTTCTTACTTGGCTGTTGCAAGAACAGAATATTTATTACTTCTGAGTCTAACTTTAATTTTTCAGGCTGATCAATCCCCATTACTGCTTTACAGTTCAGCTAGTTCTACTCCAAACAGTTAGTATAAAACACAAAGTATTATCATCTTCATTAGATAAAGCACTGGAGCATTTTAAATGCAAATACTGTATAAAATATAATAAGTTCATTATAGTGGTTTACATTTTTCCATTATCAGATCCAGTCTGAACTAATTGCTTAGCCAGTTTTATTGGGTTTTATTTCAAGTGAGCAGTCTCATGGAAGTTCAGCAGATGTCTGCCAGGATATCTTTCACACTGATTGGGATTCAGGGGCTAAAGAGGAAGTTTGCCTTATGAAAAGCACTTTGTTGACTTCTTGTTTGATGGTTTCCTATATCATTTAAAGTGTTTTGAAACAGGCTGTTTCCTGAGGCTGAGCAAGGCACGAGAGAGGCCATGGCCTGATGGAGTTTGGTGCTGCCATCCTCCTCTCCCTTCAAACAGTTCTGGGATTTTATGTCATACATTAAATGTCACCCTTTGCATTGAGCAGGAGGGACTGTCTTTGTGCAGATCCCAGGGAAGAATAGAAATCACTGAGATTTTTAAGTGTGAATTTTGTATCCTCAACCCTGTGGATTCATGGTACCTCCCTGTTTGTGGCTGTACCAGCAGCTGCCCTCATACGTTTGGTTGTTGTGGGGTGATCCTTAACAGGATGTTGCCATGGTGGTGGTAGATTTACTCCAGACCACAAAATTTCCTCTGGTAGCTCTGTAGGGAATTTAGGAGTGAGGTCACAGACTGAATGCTAACAGGGGCACATCTGAGGGACCAGCACCTCGTTGCCACTTAGCTTCATGAAACCAGTGGAGACTGGTGCCACTGGTCTCTGCCAGGGATCAGAGTATTTTCAGTGTAGCCACAGTCAAGGCTAAGAGAACCTTCCTTCAGTCACCAAGGACAATTCCCCACTTTCTCCATTACCTGGAGAAACATTTTCCTCTTCCCAGAAGAGAAGCTCCTGAAAGCATCCAACACTAAATGCTTCTTATGATAGGTTAAAGGCTTTTACACGCAATTTGTTTCAGTGCAGTGGTGGACAACTCTCCACATTGTGTGGCCTTTTGTTGCTTATGACTTCCCAAAACAGACCTTGAAGGCTTTGTTTGTTTCCTGAAGCACAGGGTGCTTTCAGCCAGTGTGTGCTGGAATTACAGTTATCGTTCTGGACCTGTGCTGTGGTCTTGGCAAGAGCTGCCCTTAATCCTTTCTTCAGTATCTTAAATTATGGAGGAGTTCACTGACCTAGTAGATATAACAATAAATTAAATTCCTTTAAACAAATTGATCAAAGAAACTTGACCAATTTCCATAAATCTTTGAAAATTGGTTTGAATTAGCCTTTGATTTAGCATTGGTTTAATATACAAAAGAAAATCCTATTCTTCTTATGCATTTGGCAGCTGTGCTGCTTCCTGCCTCAGTTCATGTTGCTAAGGAAGATTTATTTCCCAGAAGTTAGCCATCCCTCTTCCAGCCTGTGACATTATAGTTCACTTCTTCCCTTGACAACACCAGCCAGCTGACTTGCAGTGTCTGTGAGGAGCAGAACGGATGGATCTTACTTTGGTGTAAAACATCTTAAATACTTCCGTGGAGGGGATTTCAAAGAGCTCTGCAGTGTCAGCTCGTGTATCCCTGCCAGGGCACTCAGAAGGGAAGTGGGATTGAAGGCAGGGAAGCTGAGCTGCAGGGACACATGCTCTTGGAAGAGACCAGTGGCAGAAATCAGGGCAGAGCCATCCCTGCTCATGGGCTGGTAACTGTACTTTAATCACCAGATTGCTTCAGATTATTATGATATGAAAAACAGACACTGAACTAAGATCCCAGTGCTGGAGGTGCATTTCATGTTGACATCTCAGATCAGCCAGCACCTTTCATCAGTGGTGAAAATACTCCAAGAGTTGTGATAACACCTTGATCACAGCTACTTCTTTGATGCAAGGGCTGGACAGAGCAGCAATAAAGAGAGCTGGAGGAGAGCAGTCCTCAGGGTGAGGCAGACTGGGAAGCCTGGCTCTGCTCCTCAGCAGGCAGAAAGTCTTGCTCCTCACTTTGAAGCAGCAGGCACGCTGAAAATAAAAATTTAAAATAGTAAAATCAAAGATGTGGCGAATGTAAATGGTTGTAGAAGCTGGCCCAGCACCAGCTGTCATTCTGGATCCCCACACAAGATCTTGCTGGTGTTCACAGGTTGCTGCCAGCCCCACTGAAGGATGCAGTGGAGGTGTCCATGTGGAGGAAGTGCTACACCATGCCAGAGGTGAATGCAGCCCTCAGCAAGATCCAGCTGGTGGGCTATTCCCAGAAAATCGTGAGTACTTGCACAGCTGCCCTCAAGGCAACAGCAACAATCATTCCCCAGCTTTTTCCCCCCTCTAGATCCTATGTTGGATCTAGTTATCCTGGCCTCGGCAAGCAAGACAGGATTACACAGACTGCCCCTCAGTCTGCCTCCCAGGAAGAGCTGTTGTTTGGTGAAATCAGGGAATATCCATTTGTTTCTTCTCTTCCTTGGGGAGGCCAATTTTAAGGCAGCATGCCCTCAAATTTGGAGCTGATGGCTGGCCCACTGAGAGCTGGGAGGATGCAGGGAGTGAATGTATCCTCTCTGTCTCTAAGCCACATCCCCTTCCCAGCTCCCCTATCTCACTTCTGGGAATCTTTTGAGTGCTTTAGCCTCCACTTTGTTTCATACTGTAAATTAGGAATTGTAAACAAAACCTAATGGTTCAATGTGAACTTCAGAAACTCCTTTCCCAGGGCTCCCAGCTAATAGTTATTGTCTGTAATGCTGTTGACTATAATCCAGTATAGTTTCCAGAATGAACTGAACCAACAGTTCCATAGTCTGCAGATCCCATATGGATTGTAGGCAGCATGTGGGCCATGATCCCTGCTCTTGTTTGGGCTGTGATACCTGGTTTTGCTGCTCAGAGGCCATAAAAAATAAAAATATGGGTTAAAGTAAATTGTGACTCCTTATTATCCATGGATTGCTACAGTTCATTTTTGACTGTCCTCACAGTGTGGATGCATCTCCCCTAATTTTAGATCTCTGCACCTGAGCCAATCATTCTTTTATAGTTACTGGGGAAAAAAAAACTTTTATTTTTTCTCTTCCCAAAGCTAATTTTTCAAATAATCGAGCTTTGGAGCCTTGGCTTACACACTCTGAGAGATGAAGACCCTCTGCCTTGTTTTTCAAGGCATCCAAATATGTATTGAAATACTAGAAAAATCATTAGTATTTCATGAATCAGATGCTTGTTCTATTATTCAGTAACCAGAAGGTGGATCACATTAGGAAGGTCTGTACATAAAGGTTTATTTTCCTTTATCCAAACAAGTATTCCACATTCCTGGGTACAGATGAAGGAATGCCTAAAGAAATTCCTAATGACACCTGGAAAGAAGGCAACTGTCAGGTTGCTTACACTGAAACTAAAATGTGGATTGAGTTTGCACGATGTTGTTGCTAAATCACCAGCAGGTAGCATTTTAAAATAAATAAAATTAGAAAATGAATGAGTTTGAGGTTAAGTTTGTTTTCCACAGTAAAATTTGCAAGCCAAGCAGAGTTTTATATCAATGTAGAAGTACTTGTCCTTCCTTCTCTCCTGCTGGCCAATACCAATTTAATTTGACTAAAGGAGAATAGAGCCTTCAAAGATGCAAAGCTCCCACAAACTTCTTCAATACAGTAGAGGCAAGCAGAGGATCAAGACACTGGTTGATTACTTCATTTTGAGACATTGTTCAGTGTGAACTCAGATGCCATAAAATTCACATGGAAGAGAGACTTTATGGAGACCCTGCCTCAGGAAAAGCTTTTTTCAGAGCATATGTCCTGCTAGACATGGGTGGGTAAAACCAACAGATATAATTCTCAGCAGAACAGCTTTTAAAATTCCTATCACTGATAATAAAATGACCTGTCCTGATTTCTTTTGGGGCTCTCCCAAGTTAATGTCTCTCACTGTGTGTTTCAGGAGCTGTTTGGTGCTGTGCAGGTCACCCCTCTGAGCTCAGGCTACGCTCTTGGGAGTTCCAACTGGATTATCCAGTCACACTATGAAAAGGTTTCTTACGTTTCAGGATCTTCTCTGCTTACAACACACCCTCAGGTACAGCCTCTGACTTTTCCTAGTCTTTAGGAGGAACTTTTGCTCAAAAAAATGGGGTTGCTCCAGCTGGGATCAGGTTTAGGATAGAGGCTACTCTAAGGTAACCGTTATCAGTGCCTGGACTTAATGGGCATTGATAAGACACACCCTGACAAATGACAGGTATCAATAGTTATGAGGAAAAGATAACTAAAATTCTTTGTTATTGGTGATTTGATGTTCACTTAAAACTGTGGAATTGTCTTTCACTCTAAAGAGGAAGTTTTCAACAGAGTTAAACAAAAGAGCATTAGTGACTTTCCTAAAAAATCCATATTTGACTGAAGAATCTTCACAGACAGTTCACAGACTGCTTTATATCACTTCTGAAACATCCTTCCTTAGGAGGAATGATAGCTCAGTGGCTGCCAACTTTTCCACCCTGCTCTGCTAAGGGCAAAGTCTTTATAGTGCTGTAGATGTAATTTCCAGTAAATTAATTCTCTCTAGATCCATAAATTCTTAGTGCAAAGAAAGGCTTGAAGTTTGCAGTGCCGTGCGCTTCAGAAGTTGTCAAAATAGTTAAAAGCATTATTGCAGGAGGTATTTAAAAATAATTTAGAAGATGTGTCAGGTTTTTGATCAGTAAGTGATTTCCCCCAAGGTGGGTGTCTGCTGGAGAGCTTTGCTTTTGAGCATCCCTCACTTAAAAGCTTGTTCTCAGTTGAGAAACTACAGTAGATAAATGATCCTTAATAGTAGGGCCATCCTTAGGTGCACAAAATGTATCAGAGCCTCTACATCCCTTGTTTCTCATCAGCTTCATTCCATCCTGGGCTGTGCTGTCATCCCCTCCTAGAGAAGGAGCAGCAGTATTTGACAAACTGTGAATAGAATATTTATGTCAGGAGAAACTTTACCCTGTATGAAGTAATTTGGTAGCTGAGAATGTTTTCTCCTCACTGACATGAAATGTGATTCAGTTTATCAGATCAGGCTGGCCAGGCTTCATCATTTTCCAAAGGTGAATATTTCTCTGGAAGCTTCTGGTAAAATCTCTGTTTTTAAGGAAATTAAGTCCCAGTGGCAGAGAATGGTGTGAGTGAACTGTTCGTGGGCACATCTTTAGAAGGATAGTTAAAATCACATTCAGTTTGTACTTTCCTTGTTATTTACCACATCACAGTTGTTACCCCATATCATCATTGTCTTGCATTTGCTTCCAGATGCTTTCTGAAGACAATGGATAGTTTTTGTCCTGGGGTTAATCCCTGTGAGCACCAGCACAGGCTGCTACAATCTGGTGTTTCTGTATGTAGATTTTGGGAGCTTCCAACCAGCTTTTCATCATCTCTTTGATGTTTGACAGACAATATGTAATGATAACAGTATCTCAAGTGGCATAGAGTCAGAATTGTGATCAACAAATCATTTCTTCCTCAAGGAGTGAAAAGTTGTTTGTCCTGGTTCTCCATAGGATGATGATGAGAAGTTCATCATGAAATTCCCATATTTTTAGCAGGGTGTGAAAACAGTCACTGCATTTTGATTTAAAAAAGGATATACTTTGAACATATCCAGAGCTGCTTTTCCAGTGAATTGGGATTTAAGCCTGGCACCACTGACTGTTCCCTGTTCTTCTGGCAGATGGTTTCCATTGAAATTTGGCCTCCCCCTCTCCTGAGGCTGGAACTGACTGTGTTGCCACTGAAGTGGAGAACAGGAGTTGACAGCACAGGTTCAGACATGTCACTAAAAGCCTTTTAAGACATATTCTTTACATTAACCCACAAAAATCAATGCAGGCCCTCTCAGTGCAATGGCATCTGAAATTATGTGGATCTAATATGCCATAATCATTATGTACATTATCACAGGCAGATTCCATATTATTTTTTATTGCATTATTGGCATTTCATTTTCATGGACACACTGGAGAGAGTCAAAGATTGTGATAAATCTCACATGTCAGGTCTGATCCTACAAGGGGGTGCACATATCAACTCCTGGCAGAGTTGATTTGAAATTCCCTTGCATGTTTAACAGAGCAGGGTCCTTCTCAACTGCTTCAGAATGGAGAGCTGTGAGCAGGGGAATTGACCTTACACTGGTCTTGGAGGTTCAGCAGAGGAAATATCTTCATCTGTCTCTTCTGGCAGAAATATTTCCTGGGTGGTGAGACTGCAGAGAGTTGTTTATTGAGAGTAAATAGCCATAAAATACCACACAGCAGCCAGCAGTTGCCCACTTTTGCTTAATCAGTAGCTGTGGGAAGGGCATCCCAACCCAGAGTGAGGCTCAAAGTTACCTTTTCACCATCTGCAGAGAGAGAATTGGATTTTACCTTATCAAGATTGGATCATGCTACATTTTCAGTATCAAGAATATGTATTTAGTGTCACACTCATGTCTAATTTCTGAATATCTACTTTCTGTTTGCTAATGCACAGAAACGGGTTTGCATTTTCATTCTGCTTTAATAAAATACCAGTATAAAACAAGTTAGGTTCCCACAGATGGAGGAGTGTGAAGTGTAAAATGTTTGGTGACTGTATCTATTATCTCCTGCCTGGAGATTCTCTCCCATGCCTGATTTTATTTCCCTGTGCTCTGTTCTAGCCCATGGACCAGGCTTCTCTTAAAAACAGCGACGTTCTCATCCTGACAGGACTGACCCAGATCCCCACTGCCAACCCCGATGGAATGGTGGGAGAGTTCTGCAGCAACCTGGGTGGGTCACTGAGAGAAATCTCCTGCCTGTTTTATCATCTTATTCATGGCTTTGGGTGGGAAATAATTCTGAGATTCCTGGAATTGAATAAGTTGTCCAGCTATAGCTCCTGGCATAAAACTACCTGTTTAGATTTTACGATGTGCTCCTGATGTCATTAATGCAGTAAGTGCTTGGAGAGACACAAGTTGTACCTAAAATGTTTTGGAATGGAACAGGTATAATGAGATTTAATCATGTGCTGCTCCTGGTTTGCTAAGTATGTCACTTGGCTGCCAACAGGCTACGTGGATATGGTTCCCAGCTGAAATACTACTATTTCCTTCCTGTGTATCAGCCAGAGTAAAATCTTTACATGCTTTTTTATGACTTTCAGTTTTGAAAACAAGCACATCTGCTTCCCTTCTTACACCTGACTTTTAAATATATCAAAAGCAAACAGCACAATCTCTGTTTAAAAAAAAAAAAAGTCAAGACATATTTATAGACCCCCAGAAATATAAAACCTAATCAGACGCTTTCACAGCTGGAAAAGCTGATAATTGCAAAGCTGTGATATCAGTGTGAATGGCAGCATTTTCCAGCCTGTTTGGAATGTCACATCCAGTGCTGTTCTCTCCTTTTCTCCCCTTCCCCCTGCTCAGTTCCTCTGTGCTCTCATCCTTCTTTCATCAAACCACTTTTCCATGTCTGTCCTGCTCTGTGTTGTCTGTTCTTTTATCAGGATCTTCCCTTTATTTTAAACTCTCTACATTTTACAAATAGAATTTAAAAGCTCGTGATAGGAGGATCCTTAAAACATTACCAAAGACATGACAAGATTAAATCAGACTAAATTCCTGATCTGGTGGAATGGGACCCTGCCTATGGCAGGGAATTGGAACTGGATGATTCCTAAGGTCCCTTCCAACCCAACCCACTAAATGATCCTAAATATCTGTTAATAGAGCATATTTTGGCATTTTATAAGAATGATAATCATGGGTTTTACTAAAGATCCTCTTTGCCATCATCCTGGCTCCAACAGGAACTGTGTGCAGATGTCTGAAGAAGATTAGGGTGAGATTCTGGGATACTTTCCTCTCATGACCTTTAAGTATTTTTATTTCAGGAATTTCCTGAATTAGATGTGATTGTGTAGTTAATGATGTCCAGTGGTTTTGTTCACCCTCTCCTTGAAGCTGTGTTAAGACCTGTGACTTCCTTTCCTAAATGTGTGTTTTTACATGTGTGTGTATCTCATCTGCATTTTCATTGGTTTTGAACACTGTGAGTTTTATTACCCTGCCACAGATCAGCTCTGGTGACCTTGTTTTGGTAAATCCAGATGTGCTGCCCTTCTCTGTCCCTCCTGGACCTTCTTGGGAGTCACTGTCCCCTTGACAGACAGTGGCACAATCCCCTCCTATCACACTGAGTAAACAAGAGTGAGACTGTTAATTTAAATGCATTTACAAATTAAAGTCTTAGAGCTGTAGTTGGGCCAAAGCAGAATCCAAAAGTTGACTCTGTATAAATAAACATGTTACATGTGTCAGTGCAGGTGGCTGTTTGTCTGCACAACTTGTTCTGGTTTACAGAAACATTCTGAACTATTTTCAGGGGTTTTCAACGCAGTTTCTGTCTTGAATGAGACAAACTCAGAGAAATTAGAAAATCATTACAGACCAAAGGAAGATACATGCTTAAAACAATGCCATTGTAAGAATCTGGAATTTGAGTGGTACTTGCCAAAAATCAGCAATCTGAAGAAATTAAATATTTTTTTAATAATGCAGTTTAGGGCTGTCTTTTACATGACACCAGCTTTATTTATCTACCCAACCTCAGGAAAACAGAGAATCAATTTTGTTTCAAATATGTAAAAAAGTCAAAAGCAATGGGTTACTTGGAAAAGCAATTGAGTAAGCAGGCTGAGCAGAGTAGTTTTTTCACCTGTGTTTTCTCACTTCCAAAATGTGCAAGGGAGTGCACAAGCAGCTCAGAATACTCAAGGTAAAATCTCTAAAGCAGACCAAAATTCACCAAAAGTGTGTATGAGGATGTAGCAGCATGCTTGTGAAGGAGGGGGGTGAAGCACAGAAATGGAAGTGTGAAAATTCCACCTTCATCTCTGTTTTCATCCCAGCATGTGGAGCTGCAGCCCTAATTCCCAGGATTCCCAAGGCACACACAATTTCCTCCCCACACTGTCCCGCCTCCAGCTTCCTCTCAGTTTACCCCAAGCCCCTTTTTTCCCTGCTCAGCACTGCAGCAGAGCACTCTGCAGCTCAAGGAGAGCAGTTTTATTTCCACATTGCCTTGGGCACCAGCAGCAAAGCTGCTAGTCTGTCTGTGGGGACAGTTGGTGATATTTTGTGTGAGTGTGAGGCTGTGTGTGTTTATAGAGAGCAGAAAAGAGCACAGTTTGCTTTTTAAGTGCCAACTCGACCTTGTGGCAGCAGCTGTTGGGAAAGCAAGGATCTCTTTGTGAGTTGTAAATTGAACAACTTGTTATGGAGCTGCTGAAGGAGACTAAATTTGAAATGCCAAGATTATTATACAACTTTTATCAGGAGAGAGCATCCATCAGTCACCAAGATAAATTGGGCTTTAAACAACTTCCAGATAGATGTGTCCTCTTACTGACAACTCTGAAAAGTTGTAGTGCTGCAGAGAGCCAGACTGGACCTGCTGCTTGTGTGGAAAGCAATATTCTTGGAAAGGTTTTCACCCCCGTTTTGCAGAAGCTGGGAGGTGATTCTTACCCCTTTGTGCATCCCTGGCCTGGTGGGCACCTGGCTGGAATAATTCTCTATTCCCTGGATTGTGATTTTATATCCATTATTGCTCACCAGCTCTGCTGGGGACACAAACTCAAGCTGAGATCTCCTCCAAGACTTTACCCTCTGTTATTTCCTGTGGCCCCAGCAATCTGGAACTTGTGTTTGTTTTCAGCAGAAAAGGCTTGAGGTTTCCAGGGAGCCAGTGGCTGTGGTGAAGGGAGAGCTGGGAATTCAGCCTGTGTTGGGTTTGGCATAGCCAGGTTTTGGTAGTGTGGGGCTACCGGGGTGGTTTCTGATGTTTCCAGAAGTTTTCCCCATCCCAGCTGGCTCCAGGATGGACCCACTGCTGGCCAAGGCCAAGCCCATCAGAGGTGGCAGCACTTCTGGTTTAACAGAGTGAAGAGAGGTAAAGAAGTTACTGTGCAGGAGTAATTGTAGCCAGGGGAGAGGAGGGTGAGGATAACTGAGGAACAGCCCTGCAGACCCCCAGGGCAGTGAGGAAGAAGAAGCAGGAGCTGCTCCAGGAATCAAAGCTGAGATTCCCAGCCCAGGGTGCAGCCCAGGGAGAGGCAGCTCTGTTCCTGCAGCCCATGGGGGCCCAGAGGGGAGCAGAAATCCACCTGGAGACCCCACACTGGAGCAAGGGGATGCCTGAGGGAGGCTGTGACCTATGGGAAGCCTACACTGGAGCAGGGTTCTGGCCAGGCCTGTGCCCTGTGGAGAGAGGTGTAATAAATTAAACTGGTTTCCACAAGTCAAGTCCATTTTGTCCATGATGGTAATTACTCATTGATCTCTCCCTGGTTTTAACTCTCCCCACAAGCTTTTTGTTGCATTTTCTCCCCTGCCCAACTGAGTGATAGAACAACTTTGGTGGCACCAAGCCTCCAGCCAGGGCCAAAGCACCACAAAGGAATGGAACTCATATTTTTTGTGGCCTGACACATTCTTTAACCTCTATTCTGCATCCCATCCCTGGCCTGTGCACCATTTCTGCTGCAGTGGGTGTAGGTACTTTCCTCTGCAGAATTTTTGAGTGTGTGGTGTCTCAGTATAAATTCAGGTCCTGGAGCCAGAGCCTCAACTTCCACCTCCAGATGGCTTTGAAAATGTTGTTCTTAACCTCCTCATTGCTCTCTTCACATCCTGTTTACAGCTGAGATAGTTTAGATTTGCCCATGTGAGGGGGATAATGTCACACATTGCTGGGATGTTTGGGAACATCTCGAGTTCTGGACTAATGTGAAACATTGCTGTTCATCTCCACAAATATTTGGATGGTATAGTTTGTATATGGCCTGGAGAAATAAATCCACTACCCTGCAGTTGTATTAAAAGTGGTAAACAAGGGGACTTTGATCAGCAGTTGTTGATAACACCGTGTCAGAGGCACTGACTGCTACAAGGAGTAAAATAACCACAACTGCATGTGAAAAATCCTACTAGGCTGTGCATCTCCTTGAACTCCATAGAACTTAAACATTTAGCCAGAAAAATCTTCCTTGAGGAAGATTCTGTCCCATCAGAGGCAGAAAGACCCTTAAAGTGCTAAATCCATACCCCAACGATGCTCAGCAAGAAATTGAAGTCAAGGAAGTGATTTTGCAGGGTATGCAATATTTGTATTTTCAGGCTCATCCACAGCTTGTTGTGGAATGCTTGGTGCATGATGTTACTGCTGCTGGACTGCAGTTAACAGCAGTGGATGGTTTTACCCCACAACCACAGGTGAAATTGCTCACTGAGCTGAACAAAGTATTTCTCCTTTCTCAGGAGGTGCAGTATTTTTGTAATTCATTCTGCCAAAAGAACACAATGTTTGCTCTGCTTGCTTTTGCTGTTGTGCTCAGATCTGTCTCAATTACAGAGTAAACCTATATTTCCTTTTTCTTCTGCTCATTTTTATCTAGTCCCATGCTATCTGCAAGTTTTAAATTGTTCTTGTTATACAGAAAGGACAAAAATATGTAGAGTTTTTAAAGAGGACAAACATTCCATCACCCATTTCTGGCTCTGAGGGCTGTTTGAAGTAACCACACTGAATTCTGATTTCATCTGAAATCCTAGCACTGAAGAGCTCACCATGTGCAGTGCTTTTGGCTGAGACCTGGGAGCTGTTGTCCTTCCCCTCTGGAGGCAGCTGAGAGATGGATTTATTTTGGGTTCATTTTGATGGTGAGGTGGTTTGTGTCACTCCTTTATCCTCCTGTGCCAGTGCACGGCTGCCCTCTCCTGTCAGGAGTTTCCCATGTGCTCAGGCTGTCATGTGCCCCCAGCTCAAGTAGAATCACTCCACTGAGCCTGGAGAAAGCAGGAAATAAATGTATTTAATGATCAGAGGTTTTCTTCCCAACCATAATGTCTCGTGCTAATTCATGCAAAAGCTGCTTTTTCTATAATATTTGGATGAAAGGAATTGATTAGAAGTTGAAATATGAATTGATTTCTCTCTCTGTGTCTCCCCTAGCGATGACTGTCCGGAATGGAGGCAATGTCCTGGTTCCCTGTTACCCCTCTGGAGTGATCTACGACCTGCTGGAGTGCCTCTATCAGTACATTGACTCTGCAGGACTCTCCAATGTCCCCTTTTATTTCATCTCACCTGTTGCCAATAGCTCCCTGGAGTTCTCCCAGATCTTTGCCGAGTGGTAGGTGTGCCAGGGCAGCCCCAAGTGCACCCTCAGCTGTGGGGAGAGGCAGGTGCAGGTTATCTTCACCTGACAGATTCTAAAATACACCTGGTTAGGATTGTGAACACGTTCCTGGAGTCACCAGGGTGTGTGTGTGTGTAAGAACATATTCTATAATTAGGGAAGGATCATTTCCTATAGAATGTGCAAACTCAATCTCTGCTTTTTGGTGCTTACCTTAATGAGTAAATTATGTTCCTGACTTGAGTGAGTTTTAGCTGTGCCTGTTTGCAAGTCTTAACCCCCCAAATTTTACCATGATGTCCCTGGCTAAGCAAAATAAGAGTTTTCAGGCTTAATTTTGCTGAGCCATGGCAAGAAAAGCCAACAGTGTCCTGGGCTGCATGAGGCAGAGCAGAGCTAGCAGGGCAAGAGAGGAGATCCTTCTCTGCTCAGCACTGCTGAGGCCACAGGGACAGTGTTCTATGCAGTTCTGGTCTCCCTAGTACCAGAAGGATATGGAATTTCTGGAATGAGGCCAGCACAGGGCCATGGAGATGAGGGGAGGCTGGGGCTCTCCAGCCTGGAGAACAGAAGGCCCAGAGGGATTTTATCATTGTTTAGAAACACCTGATAGGAAGTAATGAGGATAAGGGCTCAGTTTCTTCAGCAGGGGCAGCTAGCAGAACAAATTAAAACATATGAAATTCCATCAGGGTAGGGGATTTAAACTGCCAGAGGGCAGGGTTGGATGGGATATTGAGAAGAAAGTCTTCCATGTGAGGATGGTGAGGCCCTGGCACAGGTTGCCCAAAGAAGCTGTGACTGCTCCACCCCTGGAAGTGTCCAAGGCCAAGTTGGACAGGGCTTGAAGCAACCTGGGATGGTGGAAGGTCCCTGTCCATGGCAGGGGGTGAGAACTGGTTGATCTTTCAGATCCCTTCCAACCCAAACCATTCCATGATTCTGGGATTCTGTGAAACACTGCAGAGAAGTTATGGAGCCTTTGCTATGGGGATATCAAATTCCAACTGGACACAGTCCTGGATGATCTGCTCTGCTGAGAGTGCTTGAGCAGGGCTTGGACTTGGTGATCTCAGGAGGTCCCTCCCAACCTCAACCATTCTCTGATTCTGAGCCCCAGAAAGGATAATCCAACCAATTGGAACTCTTCCCAAATTCTTACCAATGGAGACATTCTCTAGAATATTAAATACAATAAGGTAGCTCTTCTCTTCTTCCTCTCCAGATTTTGGAGTTCAGGAAAAAAAAGACAAGTCCTGGAAGTCTTGTGGGAATTGATCCCTCAGGAGAATTGTAAAGAGGATTGAAATCTGGTGGATTTATATGGAAACGGAGGCAAAGGTTGAACATCTGTAAAACAGAGGTTTGGGGTCAGAACTATGGTTGATATCCAGAGATTCCAGCCTTTAATTCTATCCTTTACTCAGCTAAAGGAAATGCCTTGCTCTTAGTAGCCCTTAGACTTTATCAAAATTAGTTTGACCCAGGCTCATTTTTTTTTAAATAAAGCATTAAGGATGAGCCAGGCAGTGTTTTCCAGAAAAGCCACCAGGACAGTGTCACTGCAGATCATTGTAACATCACCCAGACCTCTGACAAACAGCTTTTTTTAGCTGCTGTAATAGGATGAATCAGGAGTCTGGGTAGAGCTCATCAACAGCTCTCAATATCTGTTTTAAAGAGAAGTGATTGATGGAAAATGTCAGGTCACAGTGAGCCTTGGGCCCTGGGAGAAGCAGTTTACCAACATTGAACTGCAATAATTAAATGCACAGGGGAATTAGATTAGAATGAGCAAAAGCACCAAGTCACTGCTGAGAAGTGGGATGAGGCAAGTGGGATTTTTCTGTTGACAGATGATTTGGCTTTGCAAAAGCTGCTGGGATCTGGATGAGGAACCATTGTGGATGCTGAGTTACAGATTTGTCTTGAGCAGCAGGGGAGCTCTGTTCCAGTGTGTACAGGATTACCTTCCACTGCTTTGCACTTTCTCTGTGTGATACTGCTGTGACTGAGGTGTGGTGTCCTGGAGGTGTGGGTCCTCCAACCAAAGACTGGCAGCAACAGGACAAATTGATTCTTTTGCATCTCAGATCCAAACCAGTTTTCTCCTAAAGTGTAACAGTAGATGGCAGCAGATGCTGCAGGATGTGCTGCACCTCTAACTCTGGCTGATTTCCTTTTCTTTTAAAGGTTGTGTCATAACAAACAAACAAAGGTGTATCTTCCAGAACCTCCTTTTCCCCACGCTGAGGTGAGTTAACCATGGTCTTGTTCACTTTCTGGATCACAGTCCACACAGTGTAGCTGTCATTTTTCTGATGAACCCTTCTACAGCTATTTCAGTTTTGTTTAATTTTTCATAAAAGTGTTTTTTTCCTTTGCTTTCTGTGATGAATTTGGGAGCGTGGGGGAGGAATGAGTGATGGTGTTCCCTAAACTCCAAAATTACCCTGTTTATTCCAGCCTATCACTTGCACAGGCTGGCCTGGTTCACTCCTTCCCCCACAGAATGAGATCTGGTGTGGGATATTTGCTCTTATCAACTGCAACCACCAACATCCCCTTTGTCCAAGCAGTTTATTTCCAAGTCTGAAGCTAAGAGCTTATTATCAGAGACAGCTTAGTCATGCCAGTCCTTCCTCCCTCACTGAAGCAGGCACCATGTCTGCTGCAGGAGGAATGGTATCTTAAAAGAGAGATTTTTATATCAAAATTTAAAGTTCGCAGCACTGAGTGCTGTCTGTGGCAATTTTAAATTAAATTACTTGAGCATTGTAATGAAGCAAAAAGGAATGAGGCTCCTAAATTTGGAGGATTTCCCTACAACAAAATAATAATTTGAGGAGAAGCTTTAGTTAAGCAGACATTAAATATAACTGATGCCTTCAGAGTTACCTCACTTATCAGGATAAGGAAATTCTCCCCTGGATTTGTTTTCCCACTGAAGTAAACAAGAGGCAGGCTGAAAAAGGAAGAAACAGTACTGAGAATTTAACTAAATCCTACTCCTGTGAGCCACTGAGTCACTTGGGACATGCAGAAACCTGGCTCTTTTAGCTGCTGTGATCCAGACTGTTTGATGAGATGTGCAGAGGGGCCATGGCAGGTTTAAGAGCTTTTCAATGCTTTTACAGACACTGGGTGGTTTTTTTCCTCTGAGATACCTCATCCAGGGACTTGTTCTAGAAATTGCCATTACCCATCATATCTATCATCTGTAGGTGCTTCAAAGGCATTGTTGGAAGTAGGATCTGACCAGGAGCCCTCACTCTTTCCAGATGCTTGAATGTGTTTCGAGCAGGATGTGCAGTGAATTATGTATAATCTGTTACCAAGAATAATGTGGACTGCAGGGCAAGCCACCTGTTCACTACTTATTTTATAACCAAAAAATTCATTCCCACTGATAAATCAATTCCAAATTCTCTCAGTACGAGGCTCTGCAGCCTTGCTGCTGGCTGTGCTGTCTGTCTTGTCCTCCATCCTTGTTTTCTGGGGTGTCCTTGTTGGTCCACAGTGTCATTGGATTCGCTGACAGCCCACATTCTGCTATACTATATTCACTGGAACTGGCAGATTTAAGTGAAAACCCATCCAAAAATGAGAAATCAAACATGCAGCTGTCAAAGACTGGATTAATTAACCGATCTTATATGATGGGTCTTTGTGTTTATAGAGTGATAACTCTGTCCTCTAATTCCTGAGACGTTTTATATTCTCTGGGGGCCTGTTGATTGTGAGATTTTGCCAAATTATTGGAACAGCTTTGCAAGAGCTGCTCTGTGCTTTATGTGTAGATCAGGGTAATTATGCAGGAAAGGTCTCCCAGCAGTGGATCCCAGCTCAGCTTCCCTGCACAGAGGGAGGAATGTGCCTATTCCAGGAGCAGGATGAAACATCCCATGGGACGTCCCTGCCAGCACCCCAGTGCTCAGCACGTGCCTTGGGTCTCTTGTTAAATCTCCAAAATCTCACACCAGACACTGTGTTTCACTCACACAGTATGAAACATCCCTAGAACCTCTTCCCAGCACAATCCTGGGCCTCCACACCCCCCCCCAGGCAGGAGCTTTGCTTACTGGCACTTCAGGGGATTTTTAATGAGTATCAGAAGCAGACAGTGAATGATGGTTTCTATCGGAGAGGTTGTTAGTGGAGAATTGCTTGGCTTTTTTCAAAGTAATGCTAGGCTTGTGCAATGTAACCTGTGCTGAAATTGCCCATCATGAAAAGATGTGCTTAACTGCTCAGTTGTTGGAGGAAAATAGGGAATTACTCAGACATGCCTCTTACTTCTTAGGAAGCATTAATAACATGCCTGGCATGATACATCAGAGAGGGACAGGCCAGGAAATAAGCTTCTAATTATCCACAGAACAAGCCCAGCCCAGCATGCTGCTGGTCCTGAAATTTGATGTTCCTGTTAGTTGTATAAACAGCAAGATTTAAAACCAAAGAAGGCAAAAATCCCCCAAATCTTCGATGTTGTCCCTTGTAGCAATGAGTTCCTGATGTGTAGTAGAACAGAATAATGCCTTCCTTTAATCAGCTGTGATTGTATTTGGCATTTCACTTAACTATGCCTTTATTATTGTCACCAGAAGGTAAATAAAAACATCTTCATTGTTTCTACAATTACTATTTTTATTTCCCCTCGCTCTCTGCACTTAGTTGTTTGAAGCTTTTGCATTCTCTCTGCATGGAAATTTTCATTTTATGATTTATGTTGCATGTTTTGAACTCATTCCTTGTTCTGCTCTGCTGAATAAAACCAGACACATGTTCAGCTCTACAGAGAACCCAAAACACTTCTCCCTCCTTGTTTAACTCCACTTTAATGGAGCAGTAGATGTTCATCTTATCTCCTCCCACACAGTCCTGGTAGTGGCAGTTGTGGTGGCAGTTTGCTTCCTAACATCCAGTCTGAGTGAACAGGGAATACTTTCCCTCTGTTAGGAGCAAGGGATGTGAGCTGAAGTGCTTCAGGTGTGTAGGGATGGATTTGAACATCAGTTCCTGCTGAAGTTAATAAAAATGGAGTGTCCAGGTTCTTGTTGAAGTCCCTCCTAGAGCCCTTTAGTGGTGCACTAACTAAAAGAGCTTCTTTTTAAAAGTGTTTCTGAGGAAAAAGTTACTCTGACTGCAAAGCCAAAAACTGGAGATCCCAAATATTCGTCAACACAGGCTGGCAAGGCAGGGGGTGGCTTTCACTCCCAAGCCCCTGTAGCCATTTTATATCTAAGGATCAACTGTCTAAATAGGCTCAGATTAAAGCTCCACAGTGCCTTGCTGAAATACTGTGGAGCATAAACCAGTAATTTGTTTAGCTTAGATTTGTTATTCTGGTATCCCAGAACCAACGTGTGGTGTCTTACCAAATTCCATGTGGGAATATCCCAGCACAGTCCCAGATGAGGAAATAGGGGTCTCTTTGATCATTTTAACAGGATCCTTGGATTGTACACTCTGCCCCATCCCTTTTGTGGAGGTGGAGGCTTTATGTTTATAAAGGAATGGCTCAATTGTTGCAGCTGAATTGTTCCTCTCTGTTCAATCTTTACATGGACAATTTCAGGCTCAAAGATAAGTGAATCCAGACTCCTCTAAATGTCTGCAACAATAAAATTTGAGAGGTAATTTGTATTGATCAGTATTTGTCAGTGGAGGGAGGATTTGGATTTACTGTGCTCTTATTAAGGATTCTGTTAGCAAGATCTAAGAGAAATGACTGCAAAAACCCTTTTTTCTGACTCAAAAAAGAGCCAGGGTGGGAGTAATATTGATTTTGTGGTCTTAAATACCATTATTTGTCTTCTTCATCTTTGATTCCCTCCTGCATTTACCAGTTCCTGCATAACACATTTAAATAAATACCTGGAACCAGGTGATTGTGGACTATTATGGTTTGTTTTATAGAATTGTGTTATAAATATTATCATAAAGGAGTTGAGCTCAATGATCCCTTCCAACTCTGGATATTCTGTGATAAAATTAGGCTCCTGTTAGTGTTGATCTGATGAAGGGAGTGAGGGAGGTGAAGAAATAAATGCATCTTTCATTCCCTGATAGGAGCCACATCTGTTCCAAATTCTGGATACAGAGCACACACACACACACACACACACACACACACACAGAGTAAATATCAGAGTATTTTGGCTCACTTCAACAAAGGGTACACAAAGGCTCTGGAGATTTATCCTGTTTATAGCAGCAGTTGCTGACCCTGTAAATCAAGTCTACAGCTTTAAAGGGAAGCAAAGAACCATTTGGGATTTCAGAAAAATGCAGCTCTCACTCTTGATTCAGTGCTTTACCAGCCCCTATCTCTTAAGCTTTCAGTCAATAGTGGTTCTTGCTGTAAAAAGATGCTCTGAATGTTGCTTGTGCTTTTCAGAAACCAGACCCACTGTGGAAATACTGGCTGGCTCACTGCCAGGCATTGGGTTTGGCCCGGGCTGGAGGTCTGAACATGGCACAGCAAAGGTTTACACATCCCATCTCACCTGGAGATACAAAAATCCTGCACAAATCATTACAAACTCAGTCCCCTTAATAAGTTAGGAAATTTTGTTGGACCTGTTTTGCAAGTTCAGCTCCATATATTTTTGATGGGGTGATTAGAAGAGACTTTACTGTAGACACTAAAATCTACCAGCTGCTTTCTCACTGGAGTGAGTAGAATGTCTCTAAACTTGTTTTTGTAGCCTTTCACCCCTGCTCTGTCCACCTGTGAGAGTCAGGGATTGTGAGCTGAGCTCTGAAGCATCACCAGACTTACCAGAAAAGATCTGGCAAGATAAAAAGAAAAGATGAAAAAAGAATCATCACCAACGAGCTCCTGAAAACTGGATTAGAGCTCCTGTGTCTCTTTACAAAGCAATAGGAGGAGATTTGAAGCTTCCATAATGCTTTGAAGAAAATACAGCTTTTATGTTGCTGAGCAGTGAATGTTTGTGGAGGTATGGCAGGGAAATGAGCTGTTCACTTTCCACATCCAGTGCTGTTCTCAAATCTTCCCAAAGATCTGAATGCTTCATACAAACAAATATCATTTGATGGAACCTGATAAAGAAGATGCTGGAACAACAGTTTGTGGTTTTCAGGAATGTCTTAGATCAATGCTGGCTATAGAAATGTCTTTCCCTGACCTATCTGCCTGTCCTTAGAAAAGCTTTCCCCTGGAATGTCATATATCCCACGTAATGTTTGAAATAGAAATCATCCTCCTCTTCCAGTTTACCCAGTTGAAACTGCTTCTGCAATTTCAATTTTGAGACTTTTGGCTTCCCTCAAAAAAAACCACAAACACAAAAAAGCTTTTTGAGGACGTTTCCTACAAGTTCATTTAAATGTCAGTATTTTATGGATTCAGATTTGTTTTACCCATTGTCTGCTAAGCTGCAGTTTTTATTACTGAAGCTAAGTTTAGATTCTAAACCCTGCACTCCAGATGTGTTAATCAGAAATCTTTACCAGTATAATTGCAGGAATGTTTTTGAGATTCAGTGCCTATCAACTGCCAGAGCAGTTATTGGGTGTTTTTTTCCAATTTCCCTCTTGAAGATTAAATAGGAATTAGCTATTACTTGTAAACTGCAGAAAATGTAGTCCAATTTCTACTTCCTCCATGATTCAAGGATCCACATGGAAATGATCCATGTGCATCTACAGAACTGTGTAATAACCTTGAATTCTGAGGTGCTTTCTGGTGCACAGGTTGCTGAGAATTCTCAGTTTCTCTTCATTTCCACGCAGGCACCTTAGATCAGCCATGGTAAAAAGTAACACATCACAAGGGGAAGTGGCCTTAAGCTGAAGTGGAGAAGGTTTAGATGAGCTATTAGGGAGAAAATCTTCCCTGTGAGGATGGGGAGACCCTGGCACAGGGTGCCCAGAGAAGCTGTGGCTGCCCCTGGATCCCTGGAAGTGTCCAAGGCCAGGCTGGACAGGGCTTGGATCAACCTGGGCTAGTGGAAGGTGTCCCTGCCCATGGCAGTGGGTGGAACTGAATGAGCTTTAGGGTTCCTTTCCAACCCAAACCATTCCAGAATTCTGTGATTTGTTGGACAGCCCAACCTCCTTTTAAAACTGGCTGACAAAGGAAGCTCCCTTCTCTCCCTCACACTCTTTATCTCTGTGGTTTTTCTCTCAGCTGTTCAGTCTGTGATTTCATGTGTTAAATTCCTTGCTTTTTAAACTGTATTTACAGTTATTTTCATGCTGGAGATGGAAGCATATACCTGCCAAGGAAAAACTTGCAAAATTTTGCATGAAAGTGCTTCACAGCCTGCTTATTAAATTGCTTTTTAAGTTGCACCTTGTTTTGCAGATTAGAAAACAGTGGCAGGAGAAATAAAGCAAAACTCTTTGAAAAGTGCCTTGATAAATAAACTTCTCCATCTTAGTAAAGAAATCTGTTCTACCTGCAGAGCTGATTGCACTGTGTCTGCAAAACATCTTATTGCTCTTAGTTCATGTTTATTGCTGGTTTCAGAGATAGTTAAGGAAAGGAAAGTCAATCTGTTCTTTTTCATCAGGTTTGACTTTGTGTGAACCCTTTAGACCAGGGAGGCTCAGCAGCATTCTGCTGAAGGCAAAAGTGCCTGGTACTGCTGTGATGCAAGAAAAGCAGGTTAAACATGAGCCCAGAGCTCTTTGCAGACATGGCAAATAGGAAAAAGGAGCTTATTGTGAATTTGGCAGCTGAGCACTCTGCTCACTCCAGGGAGCTCGAAGCAGGGAGTGTTTGCAGAGTTTCCTCCCAGTCACCATCCTGCTGGTACCAAAGAAGTGAGAGCAAGGACTTGGAGGCCCCATGCTCTGACTTCCTTTTCATAACATTTATGACAGTCATGACTAAATTTGTTGGAAGAATCTGAGGGGTATGCAGACTCTCTGATGAGTTAGGAATAAATTGTAGAACATTTATAATCTCATGTAAATAAACACACTCAAGCACAGAGGCATGAAAAGTTGCACTGTCTGGATTTTTGTTTTTCTTTCAGCTCATTCAGACAAACAAATTGAAACATTATCCCAGCATCCATGGAGACTTCAGCAATGACTTCAAGCAGCCCTGTGTTGTGTTCACTGGGCATCCCTCTCTCAGATTTGGGGATGTGGTGCATTTCATGGAACTGTGGGGAAAATCCAGCTTGAACACTGTTATATTCACAGGTAAGTAAAATGCTGATATCATTATCAAATTAACAGTTTGTGCACTCTGGTTAAATGTGGCCACATCCCTGGGGCTTTAGTCATTTGTTCTGGGGCAGAAATTTGTGACTTCAGTAGGAGCTTATCTAAATTAAGGCCCCAGGACTGGCTGCAGGGACAAATGTAATTATTGTGCCATTTAATTCAGTGTAGCCCTGCAGAGCCAACCTTTGCCATGCAGAGTCCATTCCTGCCACGTCTGAGCAAAATCTTTGTTATGCACAGCAGTAAAATGCCTACAGGAAATTAATTTTTGAATTAAAAGCAGCTGGCTGCAAGTTAAACCCAGGCAAGACCTAATGGATGCTGGTCAGAAAGGAGAAACACTTTTCTATATTCCAGTGGAACCACAAACCTTTCCTCATCCCTTCTCCTGCCTTTTCATCTTTCAGTGTTTCTAAAGAGGTTTCTGTCCTCTCTGCTGTCCCAGAAGTGTGCACCCCACACAGACCTGGCACAGGGATCTGAGCTGTTCCTGCCTTTGGGCTGAGCTTTGTTCAGATGGTTTTTGGCTGGCAGACACATTTGTAGCTGAAGGTACAGCTCTGGCTCCTTCCCCAGTGGAGCTATTTCCTTTCTCAATGCTCAATAGGTCTTTTAAGTTCCTCCACTTCTCTCCATCTGCTTCTAGTGCTGACCCTGATTAAAAAAATCCTTCAAGGCCTTCCCTGGAGCTGAGGTTCTGTGCAGGTGTGTTTGTACCTGATGTGTCACCCAGACAGAGCCCTGCAGTGGGCATTGCCCTGATCTGGGAAGGCAAAAAATAATCCTTTAGGTCCTTACTCCTGATTTTGTGTCTAAGGTGCTCTGGGATACTGTGAGGTGTGTTCTCTATGACTTAGCCAGGTAAAAAGGGTGTGGATTTTTGGACAAAGTAATTAGAACTGGGGAAGTGAGCCTTGAGGAATAAATCAAACCTACTCCCACAGCAAGGGTGGGATGGAGTCCCACTGTTAAGTTTATTTTCCTCCAGTTTTTAGTGAATAGAAAAGCTGCTGGAAAGCACAAAACCCGAGGAAAAGAGGGCTGAGAAAGGATTATTTCCTTCTTCTTTCTTTTCTTAACTGTAGACTCAAGGCTAGTGACAAGCAAGTCCCTCTGACTCTTTCACAATATTGGCACCAAAAAGCGTGACAGGCACATGATACTGTTAAGCCAATTTGGGGATATTTATAATGTATAATTAACCCTATTCAGTGGGAGGGGAGATATGAGGGGATTCCTGCAGGGAACTTAAATCCAGACTATTTTTGTGCTGGGAAATGGTGCAAGGTAGCAGTAAAGGTACAGCTGCTGCAGTGCTCATCCCTCCTGACCTTTGAGTCAGTTCAGGAGACATGCCTTAATTACAGTAATTGGGTAAAATTGCAATGTGGATATGCATTGTCTTGGAAATGGTGAATTCTACTCCAGTCAGGACTTCAATTAAGGCAGAGTTTGCAGAGCCTTTGCTGGGGTGTGTATTCCATGAATCCACAGGGAGCCAGTGGCATTAATCACGTTGTGAATGTGCTGCCCAGGGTGTCAGGAACTGGCCTTTCATGGCAGGAGCTCTTCCTCTTCTAGAAGGAGAGGCAATTGACCTTTCTGTGTGAGATCCTAATCCTTCAGTGAACTGAGGCAATCGAGCACTTCTGTCAGAGCCTGGCCCTGGCAGGTTGTTAAGGAATTGAAATGTCACTCCTGCCAACCTGGGCGTGCAGCGGGTCATAGTCTTGGAGATTCATTCCCAGTTTGTACTTAGTGAAACTCCAGTTGAGAGCTGCCTTAGTTGGGTGACCTTGGAGTGCACAGTGATTCCAGATGCTTGTGGTGATTTTTTTCCTAAATTCATGTCTTTTGTTTCTCTCTGTGGGCACATCCCAGGATGGTCCTACTGCCTTATGACTGTCTAGTCCTAGGCCTATTTCCTTGTGGTTGTCTCAGCTGGAACAAAACACAGGGTTTAGTGCTGGTTGGGCAGTTGGGCTTGATGACCTTAGAGATTTTTTTCCAGCCTAAATGATTCTATGTCTATAGAAATTCCTAGCAGATTAAATTATCCTGTTCTTACTACCATGAAAATCTGAAGCATCTCCACTGATGCCACTGATTTCCATTATTTAATTACTTTTCTGTTTTAAGCTAAAATATCCTGTGGATCTGAAAGAACCCCAGTCCATTGGAGCAGTGTGTGAGAGCAGATGATGTTCTGGCTTTTCCTGCGAAAAATTCCTGGTTTCTGGTAATTAGAACCTTTAAACTCCAGACCATCCTGCATTGTTAATGAACACTGCTTGTTCAGTCCATAGGAACCAGTCAGTCTCCACCTTCCCAATCTATAATGTAAAAAACAATGACAAGAATATAAATTAAAGCAGCCAGCAGCCAGGACCTGGCTGTGAGGGAACTGTGGTGCTGCTTTGCTGGCTGGTGTCACCTGCAGACATCACTGCTGGAGCAGTATTGAGGAGATTATTGATTAAAAATATCGAATACCACTGAGCCACAAAGAAATTCTAGGAGGAGACGCAGTATAAAGAAGTCTCCTTTAAAAACCAGCTCCCTGGGAGATGTAAAAACCAGCTCATGCACGTCACTGCTGTACAGTGGAAGGTTTTATAACTCACTGTCACACAGCAGTAAATCAGGAGTCTTGGGGGAAAAGCTAAAGACCTGTAATTCTGTCAGGAAAAGTCAATATATGTCCTTGACAAGTGCTTGCTGCCTCCAGACAGGTGACTTTGGGATTTTGGGTGGTTTCAAAACAGCAGTTCCTGTGTGTCATATGAGTTCCCTGTGTTCTGTTTTTAACATTCTAAATCTCCAAGTCCCATGTTAGGATCCCTTCACTAGAATTTCTCCCTTTTCCAAGGCTTCTCCTGTCCTAATTAGGAGTTCAGAGAGGCTTTGGACTGGATTTTATATGGGATTCCTAGACCAAGACTCCATGTCTGTGCCTTCTCTGAACCTGCTGATTCAGAAATGCTGCATAGGTGCTGCCTCAAATCTCTGTGTCCTCCACAACTCCAGATGGGATGGAAAACCTCCCTTCTGGTAACTTTTTAACTTAATTTTTACAATTTCAGGGCACATCTCTAGCAGAGAACCTCTGCCTGACTTAAGCTTTCTGTTTTCATCTAATGACTTTTAAAATGCTTTGTCATTTAACCCTAACTGATCACTGATCATTCTTCAACTACCAACTTTCTCAGTATTCTTATTTTTACATTTCTATTCATTGTTACTAAACCTAACTCACATAAAATGCCATTTTTACATCGATATTTTTAGGCTTTGTTTCATTGCCACCACCACATCTGCTTTTGACATGGCTTTTTGCCCAGAGTAATTTTTATTTCATATTTGTGGATTCATGGCTTCACGTGCACATCCTTGTACAACGCTCATTTTTTGTTAATATTTCTCACTTTAATGTTCCCAGGCAGCTACTCTGACAATTGCTTTAAACTTGGGGAAATTATCCCTTTGGCAGTTCCAAACATTTGTATCATTGCCTGGTGCCATGTCCTGTTCTCTCAGGGTAAATATCCCCACATTATGCTCAGTGGTGCTTAGCCAACAGCAGATTTTGAGATTTTGAGATTTTTAGGTGAACTATTAACTTGTCTTTTTGCTGAATGTCACACTGGTGCTGAACTTCCTCTGGTAATGTTTGAAGGAGATTTTTTTCTTGCTGTCTGCATGAGAAATCCAACCAGTGCTCTGCTCTGCTGCCATGTCAGAACATCCTAGATGGCTTTTTAAATCTGGACTGGAGGCTTTGAATTTCAGTTTCCTTTAAGTTCATCCTTTCACAGCCTCAGCAGGTCCCAGAGAATTCCTCCTGCTGTGCTCCAGACAGGCTTGAACTGCACTTCACTCTGCCTGATGTCCTTTGAGGCCCTGTGGTTCAGGATAATCCAGCAGATGGGATTTTCATGCATCCCTTTCTCTTTTCCCATTTTGTACTTATTGAACTAATACCAGTTCCTTTTTTTCCAGCACCCCCTTTGTCCCTTCTATCCCACAATTATCAGGGAGATAGAGATGGCATAATCTTTTCCATACCATTAGTTGGTGACCCCCAGAATCAAGAGGTTACCTGTATCCTGCACTGTGTCACCTGTGATCTACATTTGTCATTCACCAAAAAAATAATCTTTTTTCTGTAGTATTTTCAGTGTTTTATTACTCTCTGTGGGAGTAAAAGCCCATTCAGTGCCTGACTTTTCCCTGGCAAACCTCTAATCCAGTAATAAAAGAACCCTTGGTTTCCCACCAGTCTAAACCTGGCTCTTAGATTCAAAAGAATAAATTGATATATATTTATATATCAAGATACCATCTTTATGCTGCATTTTTGTCATCATGAAAACCAACTTGTCATTTGGATTACCTTACAAGACTCAAAATGTCTACATTTTGCCTTCCTTTACAGGATCTGATTAAAAGTAAGAGATGATGTTTTTGTCTTGATTAAATTTGTTCTAAAAATCATGCAATAATGTGTTCAAATGAAATAATATTGCTCTGTTGCTTGATTAAGGTAAGACTAATTGTGGGCGTAATTTTCATCAAATTAATTGAAAATAATGGGTGGGGGAAGGAGGAAGGGAAGAGAAATCTGTAACAGAATTAACATTGAGCAACAGCTCTGACTAAACTGGAATTAGAGAGGAATTGGGCAGTTTTTGTTGTTAATGGGCTTTGAGTGTTTTCACCATTTCCCTTTCCAGAACCTGATTTCTCTTACCTGGATGCCCTGGCTCCCTATCAGCCCTTGGCAATGAAATGTGTTTACTGTCCCATTGACACAAGACTCAACTTCATTCAGGTGTCTAAATTACTCAAAGAAGTCCAGGTAATGAATTTTCTGTTGCCTTTTCTTATGTTTCTTCACGCAGCTGAAATGAAATAAAATAATTTTGAGCAAATGTTGCATTAAACAAAAATGGAGACAACACCCAGATCCTTTTTCCCATGAAGAGGACACAGCATTGAGCTCTGGTTTAGGAGAGGTCTAAGAAAAAGAGAGTTCTTGTAGTATCTGCTGTTCCCCCTCGACTCTCTGGGGCTTTTTGGCCCATCCCATTTGTTTCTACTAAAATTTGCTTTCTGACTCATGACATAATTAAAATAATAACCAGATTTTTTTTCTGGTGGAGGTTTTCCCTGTGCTCTATCTTGCTGAACTCTGAAATACACATTTTTCCAAACCTCTTAGCAATGCCTGCATCACTTTATCTCATTGTTCTGCAGCCTGGCTTGTCACTGCAAACTGATAGTGATGCCTTGGGTTTTAACTTTTATATTTTTCAGAATCTCTGCTGCTTAGTGTGTAACTCTGAAACTTCATATTAGGTGGTAGTAAGTTCTCTTCACAGGGTGGTTAGACAAAGCAATCCCTTCCTAGCTAGAGAATCAAGGACAGCTGGTACCCAAAAAGTAGAAACAACGGGGAAGGACAAGGGGCAAGCCAGGAGCTGAGACTTCATAGCCTGGGGCTGTGGCTGGATAACTGACCCCAATATGTAGATGAACCAAAACTTATAAAAGTGTAAAAACTCGTGACTGGGATCCATCTTGGATTTGATTTGGGTGTAGCCCTGCCAGGCTCTTGCACTACCCAAAGTGCATCCTTTCAGTAAATACCTATTTTATTCCTTTTGCTCTGTCTAGTCTCTCTTCCAGGTCAGCCTTTTCAGGCAACAAAAGAACTGCCACTGACTGGCTTTGGATAAACATCTCTTTCCATGTTACTGATGTGTTGTGCTGTCTTCAGGGCAGCTTGCCAGAACCACTGGCTTCTTCTTTGGCTTCTTAAACCCTGCAGTGGCAACCAGCCTGTTTATGCTTTGTTAACATATTGCTGGAAAACTGGAGCTGGAAAACTCCAGGAGTTGTTTTTGCAGCCTTGATCATTGATTATTGACAGCCAAGGTTTCTGCAGCCTCAGATGTTGACACTTGGGATGGTCTCCACCACTGTTGCCATTTCCTTCCAGTTTATCTGACAAGGATTTTGGAGAAAAACCTATGTAATATTTTTATTTTTCCTCTCCTTGCGACAAGTATCAAAGTGACGATTAAAGCCATAAATTCCAGGCGAGTCACCGCTGCACTCAGCTCCTACTCCTGGAGCAGTTGACTGAGGTTCTGATGGGAATCCCACAATGTTTTTTTGCAGCCCCTGCACGTGGTGTGCCCTGAGCAGTACACGCAGCCCCCTCCCACCCAGTCCCACCGCACGGACCTGATGATCGACTGCCAGCCCCCGGCCATGTCGTACCGCCGCGCCGAGGTGCTCACGCTGCCCTACAAGTGCCGCTACGAGAAGATCGAGATCATGCCTGACGTGAGTGCAGGGTACAGGGTGGGGTTCCTGCTCACACAGCCAAATTCCAGCTCTGCTGCCTCTGGGAAGTTATGGAATCGCAGAGTTGTTGTGGTTGGAAAAGGTCTGTAAGGTCATGGAGTTGAGCTGTCAGCCGGCGCCACACCGCTGTGGTTGGCATCAAGTGCTACTTCCAGAGGTGGAGACTCCTCCACATCCCTTTCCATGAAGGAGTTGTTCCAAATATCCAACCTAAACCTCCTCTGGTGCTACTCAAGGCTCTTTCCTCTGTCCCTGTTCTCTGGGAGCAGAGCTCAACCCCCCACAGGCTGCCCCCTCTTGTTAGGGAGTTGTGCACAGCCAAAAGGTCCCCCCCGATCCTCCTTTTCTCCAAGCTGAGCCCCTTTCCCAGCTCCCTCGGCCAGTCCTGTTACTCCAGCCCCTTCTCCAGCTCTCTCAGCCACTCCTGGTACTCCAGCCCCTTCCCCAGCTCTCTCAGCCATTCCTGGTACTCCAGCCCCTTCCCCAGCTCCCTCAGCCACTCCTGGTGCTCCAGCCCCTTCCCCAGCTCTCTCAGCTGCTCCTGGTGCTCCAGTCCCTTCCCCAGCTCTGTTCCCTTCCCTGGACATGATCCATCACCTCAATGTCCTTCTTGTCAGGGGGGACTCAGAACTGCCCTCAGGACTGGAGGTGCAGCCTCAGAACTAAAGGTATTTGTCCTACGTATGTCTTGTGGCTGGGATTTACAGTTGACTCTCACCATGTAAAGCACATTCTGTCAACTGAAGAGCTAGGGAAGAGGCATTTTGAGTGATAATTTCACTCTATAAACTAATGGGAGCTGAAAAAAAACATTGGCTGGCTGAGAGAGCTGTTTAGCCTGGATAAGAGACCATAGAGCCCCTTCCAGTGCCTAAAGGGGCTCCAGGGCCTAAAGGGGCTCCAGGAGAGCTGGACAGGGATTTGGGACAAGGAATGGAGGGACAGGACACAGGGAATGGCTTCCCACTGGGAAAGGGGAGATTAGGGTGGGATCTTGGGAAGGAATTCCTGGCTGGGAGGGTGAGGAGGGGCTGGGCTGGAATTCCCAGAGAAGCTGTGGCTGCTCCTGGATCCCTGGAAGTGTCCAAGGCCAGGCTGGAGCAACCTGAGGTAGTGGAAGGTGTCAGGATTGGAGTGGGATGAGCTTTAAGGTTCCTTCCAACCCAAACCATTCCATGATTTTGTGATTGTGAGCAAGCAAAAACTGTGTTCAGGTGAGTTGTCCTTTGCCAGAAAATCTCATCTCACAAGACAAACAGTGATCTCTGATGAGTGAGGCAACCAGTCATCTCCAGTTTCAATATGAGGAAGTTTTAGGCACAGCAGTTTGAATTAGTGCCCCAGGACCATGGAAAGGATCCAGAGAATTTAGGAGTTAGTATCCAGGAGTTGTTTTTCTCCTTCCCCAGATTCACCTGCTGTTAGAAATAGCCTTCCCATTAAGGATCAGTTTTCAGTCATGGTAAAGAAGCAGTGAAAAGGCTCATTTGTATTCCAACGATTTCCATAAATGGTTAATTCCTACAGGCTGCAGGAGCCCAGCAGGTTAATGGATTGCTTGTAGCCATCTAAAATGTGGATTACTTATCCCCACAACATCTATTAATGATTTATTAACCCCGTAAGTCAAATCCAAATGTACCCATATTACCAAGGGTGACCCATATTCTGACAGACATGAGCTTAAAATATTTTTTTGACAATCCAATCAGCACAAATGTGTCCTTGGATCAAAGGTGACAGTGGCTTTTTGCAAGCAGACATTACTGCCCTTTGGAAACGGGAATATTGAGTGACTTTTCATTGGAGTATAGAAGGAGGAAGCATCCTTTAGTTGAGCCAAATATGAAGTGCAGAACTGGGACCCACGTAACAAATCCCTCAGCCAGCCCACAACACCCACTGCCACCATTTCACACCATTTCTGTGAGGAGCCTGCCCAGCCCACTGCTTGGAGACAAGGAGAAGGCTTTAATTACAAAATATGCTTGGCTGCAGCTCCATCTTGGCATGTATATTTAATTGTTTGGGAAATTTGCATCTTTATTGGATCCCATTAAACCCAAGACTGGTGAAATGTGGCTTCACTTCATCAACATGAAACCAATCCTGAGTTCAGAGTGCAGGGAGCCAGCCTGGGGCTCACTGACTATTCAAATTCCACTGAAGCTTTGGGTTTCCACCTAAACTCTGAGGTGGAACTGAGCCTTTGTGTGAGAGCCTGTTCCTTGTGTCAGCCTCTGAAGGGACTGGATTCCAGCCCTCCCTGCACTTCCCAAAGCTGCTGGGAGGGAGGGAACGTGGCATTCACCAACCTGGGAAAAGTGAGCTGGTTTCTATTGCATTCCCTTTAACTTGGAGAGGTC
>VZTT01054094.1:0-48728 GCA_013400855.1 Buphagus erythrorhynchus
GTCAGCTCTGAAGTGAAGCAGTTGTGCTAAATGATTCCTGTTCATCCCTCCCAACTAGACTATTCCATCCTAAGAAACTTCTTTTCATGGGCATGTAAATGTAGCCTAACAATTGCAATTATCACACCTCCACTGTAATCGACGTTTCTCTTAAAATAAGAGGCTGAAAGCTTTAGTCAGTCTCCCCCTTAAGGACAGCAGGACTCTGTCAGTAAGCAAACCGGCTGTCCCAAGGACCACGAGCAGGACTCACTCCTCTGCTCAGTTTTCCTTAAGGTAGCCAGAGATAAATTACTGAAAAGAACTGCCTAAGTCCCAGAAAATGACTCATTTCGGTGTGGAGGCAGCATCCTTGTGCAGGCACCACGTTCCGCTCTGGACCGTCCTTACTGGCCCGCCGAAGGAGAGCCCGCATCCCCCGGAGGAGCAGCGGGCCGGGCACTGGGCTCCGGTCAGAGCATCTCCCGACACTTCCACACTCCTTAAGTTGCAATTGGAGACACGCAGGCTGGGAGAGCAGAGGAAAAGAGAGAGGCTGCCACCCGTGCCGCGACGAACTCAGCCCGGCGCTTCTCACCACAGCCCCGCCGAGCGCTGCCGGCCGCGCCGCGGTCCCGGCGGATGCGGAGCACGGGGCGGAGTGACCCCTCCCAGCCCGCCCGCCCCCTGCCCTTTGCCCCCGCAGAGTCCCAGCGCTTCCTGTTCCCAACCACGTGGGCAGCGGGATGGCGGGCGGCGCGGCGGGCGAGGCGCACTGCCTCAGCTACACGGGATGCAACTTCCTGCGGCAGCGCCTGGTGCTGGCCACGCTCAGCGGGCGCCCGCTGAAGATCCGCAAGATCCGCGCCAAGGAGGAGGATCCCGGCCTCCGCGGTGAGCGGCCGCGGGGCAGGAGGTCGGGGGGCGGCGGAGCTCCGGCGCCGGCTGTGCCCGGGACCTGCTGCCGGGCACGGGCAGACCCGCACTGGGAGCTGGGACAGCCCGGGCTCTATCTGGGCGGGCCCCACCGAGGAGGGGGCACCCAGCTGCGTCCCGGTGTCTCCCTGTGGATGAGCTCTCCCCTGAGCGCTCCGCACACCCACCTTGGGTGTAGCTTGCACACGTGGGTCGCGGGGCTTTGCGAGGAGGAGGAGGCGCGGGAGCGGGCAGGGCTGGAGGCCGGAGCGGGGAGGCTGTCACACACCCGCCGGTTCCTGCCGTCAGCCTCCCTCGCTGCCCGGCGGGCCGAGGGAACGGGGCGGTACCATCCCCGTCCCGCTGGCTCGGCTCGGCTCGGCAGCCCTGCCTTCCGCGGGGTCACGCCTTTTCTCTAGTGCGGCCATCGGGGACTGGCGCTGCCCTGCCCGGTGGGACGGGGCTGGCGCTGCCCGTCCGCCCCTCCCGCGCCCGGGCGGGGCTCTGACCGCCTTGCTGCTCTGCGTGAACCTCTCTACAGCCCCGGGGCTGGTTCTTGTCCCTGTGACTTCTCAGTCGGGATAGCAGATTAATTCCCTGTCTCTGGGACCCTCGTTTCTCAAGCGTCGTGTGCTCCGTGTTTGTGGGAGCTCACGTTCACGCAGTTTAATAGGTCACGTTTTATGCTTTGATTTTTGTCAGGGTTTGCTGTAACAGGAAAGGTCAAAGAAGTGAAATAATTTATTCTCATTTCTGCAGATTTGTTTAAGGGAAGCCTTTCTTAGGGAGTATCATCATCAGTCTTGTAGAAAGCCTTTGACATCCCAGGATGAATTCCATCATAAACTGAAGTAAGAAAACAATAGGATAGAGTTTGAGGAAGAAACATTATTGTGGTGTTCAGTTATTTTTTGGGCAGACCCCTGTTACGAAGTTCAGAATGGGGGCAGATGCTTCTCTGCCTCCTGAGGAGCCTTTGGTGTGTAGCTAAAAATTCTACTCAAAAACTGCCAAAGCATTCTTGTGTGCTGCACTTAATATTTACCATGATCCAAAGTATTTATTATCACTGTGGAGCATTTGGTCATGGTGAAGTTTGTAGATATTGCCACATCTTTTTAAAGAGTGTTTGAATTGCCTTTTTAAAATATGGGTTCAAGTGTAAACTATGATTGTAACAGAAAAATAATAAGTCCTGATATGTGTTGATAATTCAACATGCAGTTCTTTTTGCTTTTCATGGCTGGAACTTTTGTAAACTCTGCTACTGGTGTTGTCCAAGAGTGAAATGTGTGCTGACAAGGATGCACTCTTGCACTGGAAGATGCCCCATTGCTTATAAACTCATATAAATGTTACAAACATGTAAGCTGTCATAGTTTAGAAGTTGTCATAACAGAGAGCAGAACTAGTATGGTGTGACTGAGGCATAAATCATGTTATGCAAATATTGACAAACAGTAAATTCTGCAGGAAGCTCTGTAGTTTAAATCTCTTATTACATCCCAGAGTCACATACAGAAAGAAAAATGTGGTTATTGTATAAGAAGTAACACAGGATTATTGCTAAGGGAGTTCTGCAACCTACACACAGTTATGCAGTTGCTGTAGGCTCTTAAAACTAACTGGGTTTTGAATTCTGCATATATTCACCTGTCTTCCTTGATAGTAGTCTGTACCATGCTGGGATACTAGAAAACTAGCATATTCTTCCTGGGATGGCTTTTTTCAGTTGTTTTTTTGGTGTTATTTCCTTTTTCGTTTTGGTTGGTTGGTTGGTATTTTTGGTTTTGTTTTGGGTTAAATTTTCTCATCCTTTTCATTGTCTCTGAGTGAGAGTCCACACAATCGAGAGAAACTGAGGAATTGCTTCCACATGAACTGCTATAGTATAGTGACCACAGTAAGCAAGGAAAGAGGCAGTGGGAAGACTTGTGGTTCTCTAGCCCTAAGTATGTCCAAAACTGTTTTGAAATGGAAAATTTTAGAGTCTGCAGACAACTAATTCTGTTTGTTCTGTTTTGTTCTAACAGCTATGCAGCAGCAGCACTTCAATTCTTTTAAGCTATTACATATATATTGTTATTACTACAGAGAATAATGTGAAGCTGTTATTAGCTTTTCATGCTTCAATATATGGGATCCTGTTTGCTATGATTTGTATGTTTTGCTTTGTACTGAGCAAAATGTAAATTGTCAAAGGTTTTATCCTGGACAAGAGCAATCCCTCAAGCCACTGTGGTCAGAAATGTCCACTTGTATTATGTGTTGTGTGCCAGAGAGAGGAGTGTGACTAGTCTAGCTGCCACATCTGAGAGCATCTCAGCTGATTTGAGATGCCTATAAGCTTGAAGGCTCACAATAACATCTCTGTTTTTATGGAGAATTACCTCTTCACATGTGGTGGCATTATACCACAACTTGAAGTGTGAGAGTAGCCTTATGGTCATGGAAGGCAGGAAACAGTAAAAGTACAAGTAAGGTGTTGAACTTTTAAGAAACTTTATAATTTTGTCTGTGCTCTGCTCCTTAGATTTTGAAGCAAGTTTTATTCGCCTGATTGACAAGGTGACCAATGGCTCACGGATTGAAATAAACCAAACAGGTGAGATCTGTTTTTTTCTGCTTCATCTGTTCTGGTCTCCAGGATTTATCAGTTTCTGCAGTAGAATCAGAGTCTTATCTTGATAGAGGTAGGTGTTCTGATAAGATTAACTGAGAAGATCAGAAATAACAAAGTTGACAAGTTTTGTAATAATTGATCACATGCAAGAATGTCAGTGCTCCACCATAATGCAGAGAGCTAAGGAAGCTCTATTGCCCAAGAACTAAAATTAGTGTTTTGTTAGTTATCCAGGATTTCATGGTGGGCAAAGGTTCCTCTGTACCAGAATCAATTTTTGTAGAAGAAAAATATTTACCCTCTACAGAGGCAAACCTCTTTGTCAAACTTTTTTGTTTGCTTATACATGCTCAGAAAAGGGTTTGATAATTGTGAAAAGCATCTCATGTGAAAACCTCACCTGGTCTGAGTTTTTTTCTTTTTTTTAAAGGGTTCTAATGATTTTGAGTTGGCAAGTAAAGCAAATTAATTACTATCAGATATGCCAGGACTCCAATGACGTGATGGGCTGATGAAGATTTAGCTTCTGTAGAGGATAATAATTGCTTGTATCAGCATTTGGCAATTGCTAAGCGATCCTTGGTTTTAGGGGGAAGGGAAAGGAGGAAAATTATGTGCAGGACAACAGACACTCATGTGTTGACCCATTTATTAGCTGCAGACATGTAAATAGTGTGCTGGAAGTGCTATAATCTTCCATATGGTCTTCTGCCTCCAATTTTCGCACATACGTTGTTGCAAAGTATTTTTATGCTGTTTTAATTGTCAGTGTTTTACAGCATTCTCATTTGGTTTGCTCCCCTGGCCTCCTCCCCAGGTACTACCTTGTATTACCAACCTGGTCTTCTGTACGGAGGCTCACTGGAACACGACTGCAGCCCCAGTCGTGGTATTGGCTACTATTTGGAAAGTCTGCTCTGCTTGGCACCTTTCATGAAGCATCCATTGAAGATTATCTTGAGGGGAGTAACAAATGATCAAGTAGATCCTTCAGTAAGTAATAAAGTTTAAGTATCAGAGAAGGATATTTTTCCCCCTAAAATAACAAGATTGGGAAGAAGTGTCTAAAACATGTTGCCTTTTTATCATTCCTCACATCCAGAAGTATCCATTGTTACTGCATTAGCAAACTCTGTGAGTCAAAGGAGCACCTGCTAAATTAGAGGGTGTCACTAAACTTCAGTTTCTAATCCCCCTTCTGACCTTCAGTTCTGTACTGCTTCTGTCTTCTCCCCTGCAAACTCCTTTTAAATGCAGTGTGAGGCTCTGCCACAGGTTTGTTTCTCCTCTTCTCTTAGAATTTCAATGGATTATTTCTCTTGCCTGACACATGTATTTACTATATAAAGAAGAAAGTGTCTTCAAAATATGAGTGCAAAAAGGAAAGAATTTTTATCTTCTGTTGGATTCTGGACATAGTCATACCACTGCTGCTGTCAAGCTTTCTTTCTAACAGAAGTCACATGGTGATTAGGAAATTACAGTAGCAAAAGTATGTAATAACTCTCTGGTTCTTCAGAAGAATGCCAGAAGTTGTGGTAGGTCAAATGGCTGTGAAATGCTTACCTTGGTTTCCATCGCTGATCTGCAGTCCTTTGTTTTGTACCAGTGTTGTTACTAAACAGCACTGTTGTTACAATTCTCAACTGTGGAAGGATGTGACCAGAATGGTGAAGTAGTGATTAGTGGTTGTGCTCTTTATTTATTTTTCTCCAAAAACTCCAAAACTTTTGCTTATAGAGAAGAGCATTACTCTCTACTTTTTGAATGGTAATTAGACACTGCCTGTCTTCCTCTGAGTAGATTAAGGGCATATTGTAATCTGAAAACAACCAGTTTAAATGAATACAAATACCTGTGAAGTATAACTACAGATACTACATGAGCCCCTGAGTCCTGCTAGAATTTATTACTTTTCAGTTGTGTTTCTCTGGTCATTTAAAAAACTCACTCTCTCGCCTGTGGCTCTATGAGACATCCACGTGAGTCAAAGGATGATCAAAGTGGATTATACACAGCACTATAAGGAAAAAAAAGGAGACATTTTTTGCTACCTTTTCAGTCATTGTGATTAAAAGTAATTATTGTAGCTGGTAAGTAGTAAGAATCAAAGAACTCTTATTTTGTTGACTATTTAATCACAGTGGAAGAATTCTTGCATAATCTGAGATGGAGAGCAGTCCACTGTTCATATTTCTTTCAAGTAAGTTTGGACACTCATCTAATCAATGGAGTCTTGATTCTGGAAATTATCTCCTTTTGAAATCAGTCATATGGGCCTGAGATTAAACTATTTTAGTTCAAATGAGTGCAAGAATTAAGGCCACTTGGTGCTTTTTGCACTTGCCAGAACTCAGACAAATGGGTCGGCATGCATAAGTTTACTCCGAGCTCTGGATACTAAATGTAAATCAATGCATGTAAAGAGTTACATCTTAAGTTCCTTGTGCTATAGTCGCAACTGTGTATTAGTTATAAGTGACAACACAGTAACAACTTCAGTTACTTTGACTCAGCTCATACTTGTCTACTTTTTAAGTGGTTGTAGCTGAATACCAGTTCCTAAAATTGGCTTAAACCTGGTTTATGTCTGTTTAACTTGCCTGAGTAAGCATTAATCCTGGTGCACACCAATAAGGTACTTCAAGGATTTTTATGAGTTGTTTTCTATACTATATGTCTCGGCTGGTTTTGAGACTAAAAGCATGAATTTAGGTGCTACCTTAATTGATTTGTATGCTTAAGTAAATAGAAACTTGGTTTTAAATTTATTTTGGTTTTTATTTTTCAGTAGACAGAGGGTGTTTATAAATCCAGTGAACAATTATCACCTATGCTTGCCGAAACAGAGATCCTTAAATTTGTTTATCCATCTATATGCTTTCTGCTTTCCAAGAAGAAGGTGGAAAGGCAAACCACTAGTGACTACAGTGTGGGAGTTTAGGTGCTTTCCCTGCTGCTCTTCATGTAACAACCTCTCTATTTCAACTTAGTGGGTTGTATTGGATTTGGATGGCTGGGTTTTGTGAGCTAGGGTGATGCAGAGGTGGCTTTTGTAAGAAGCTGACAGAAGTTTCCCCTTCATCCAACAGAGGCCATGTCAGCTGGCTCCAAGACAGACCCACTGCTGGCCAATTCTGAGCCCGTCAGTGATGGTGGTAGCACTGCTGGGGTAGCTTTAAGGAGGAAGGTGGAAGGGGGTGGAACTGTGGAATAACCTGGAGCTGGAGAGAAGGGTGAGAATATGTAAGAGAAACAGCCCTGCAGACAGCAGGGTCAGTGAAAAATGGGAGGCGTTCCATGCACTGGAACAGAGATTCCCCTGTAGCCCATGATGAAGACCATGGTGAGGCAGCTGTCCTCCTGCAACCCATAACTGTTGACAGCAGAGCACATGTCCACCTGCAGCCAGTGCAGGACCCCACTCTGGAGCAGGTGGATGCCTGAATGTGGCTGTGAACCCATGGGAAGACTGCACTGGAGCAGTCTCCTGGCAGGACCTGCAGGCCTGTGGAGAGAGGAGCCCATGCTGAAGCAGGTTTGCTGGCAAGACTTGTGAACTCATGGGGGACCCACACTGGAACAGTTTATGATGAACTGTAGCCAGTGGGAGGCATCTATTAGGCAAGTAGCAGGAATATGTGTGCAACCAGAGGAGTGTGACCTTTCTTTCAATGGTGACAGTAAACAGGTAGGCTGACACACTGGGCTTTGTGAAATCCACTTTCAACACTGAGATCTTGGCTTTTACACAGCCTCAGAAGTATTTATGGGGTGTGATTGCTGTGTGGTTTGAGGTTGCTCTTTACCAAAGACCTCCTTTGTCAGATGTGTGAAAGGGAATATTGTGCATCTCCCCCTGTAAGAAGAGTAGAAAAGATACAGGTGAGAGGGAGAGTTTCTAAAGGACATCTTGTAGAAGGCAAAACTTTAGCTGAGTTCAGTGAGGTACAGGTCTGGCTGTGTTCCTGGAGTATAAGAGCGTGTGTTTACTTTGATGTTTGTCTACATACATTAATAGCCCTCCAATAAGGTGCAATGGAAAGCTCCTTGACAGCTGGCATCAGTCCTAAGGAGTACCATGGCCACTGAACATGCATTTGTTCCAAGTGAGAATGTGGTGGCATTATTACTAATAATATTGTACATATTATTTGGCATATTATTAGACACTGGAACCAATCAGCCTGAGAAGTTGTGGATGCCACAACCCTGGCAATGTTCGAAGCTGGGTTGGATGGGGACCTGGTCTAGTGGGAGGTGTCCTTGCCCATGGCAGGGGTGGGTGGAACTAGATGATCTTTAAGGTCCTTTCCAACCTCAAAACATCCTATGATTCTATGATAATACTGCACAGTATTATTACTATGTGAGTGATACATCCTAAATGGATGAAAGGAATGCTACTTTGCTCTCACTTGTTGGAAAGAAACAAGCCTTTGGAATACCAGCCTGGACTGTTCATTGGCAGCCTACACTTATGTTTTCCTGTGCTATCACTGGTGAAATCTGACCCTGGGTATCTTGTGGGACCAACCATGTGGGACTGGGTTGAGGCAGTTTAAAGCTTCTCTGTATAGTGATTATGTATGCAGGGGTGTCCTTTGTAAAGTGCCTTTTTGAAGGGAGTGCAGGTGGCACACTAATGATAGCTCACATTTTCCTTCCCTTCTCTGTGTATTGTTATTCTGACAGATACAGCTGCAGTAACCTGTTTTAGAGTAACCATTCTTAATGTTTGTGTTTCCAGCTGTCAGGGTTTTGACAACTGTGCCATGGGGTTTTGAGTTCAAATGACTCTCATGCTGACATGAGATTAGCATATGAAATTTTAGCTTAGAAGCAGTAGTCTTCAGTCTTAATCAGAATTCAACACTTGTCTGTAGAAAACAAGAAGTTTTTCCTACTAAGTTTTCTTCCCACATTTCTTTCTTCCTTGTTAAACTAATTTTTTCCCTTCCCTCTTCTCCTAGTCTAGGCCCTTTTTCACAAAACATGACACTGTATGTATGGTGGGGCTTAACTGTCTGTGCAATGCTAATGAATATACAGGCCAACTGGTGCTTTTCCTTTTCTTAGGTAGCCATGTGCTGCAGGGTCTCTATCTGGGTGTTTTGTTTGGCATTTTTCTTTTTATATCTTTGCACTGGATATGGGAGTCTTAAAGTTACTTTTCCACTTTTTTCTTACCTATTGTAGATTTCTTTAAAGGGAAGTGATTTGCATTTACACAACTTTGTGAATAAGCTATGGGACTTAGAATGTTGTCATTTGCCGTGAGGTATACCATCAGTTGTATGATGCATCTGTTTCAGTGCAACTTAGTGTTATGTTATCTGTTCTGGAAATGGAATAACTGTCTTCCAAGGGAACTAAGGGATGGAGTTTAGGGCTGAAGATCAGCAAAAGGATAGAAAAATGGATTTACAGCTCAGTTCAGCTGCTGTTTTGTGATTTTCAGTGAACTGCTTCCCATCCTGCCCAACTCCCCACTTGTCTGCAAGGCAGAACAGCCTTTTCCCATTCTTCAAATACTGCTGATTGCCTCCTCTATTTAGGCAGCAAAATCAGAACAGTCAGTCTTATTTGTCTGTCTGGTACCTCTAAGTATTATGCCTGGAATTTTTCTGAGGACTGAAAACTGACAAGTCTTGAAGTTTTTTGAGTTCTTAACCTATACAGTAAAGCTTTTATTTTTTACTGGTATGTTTTGTTTCATGAGAAGGAGGAAGAAACGTTGTGTAATTTTAATTTGAGCCAGATCAGCTTGTTGAAACTTCTGCCAGTGGTATTCACGTGCTTGTGCACATGCATGTTCGTAAAGGCTTTGCTCCAAAAGTCAGATTTGTAGACTTAATGAATACTAGTGAAGGGCCAAAGCAAGGTAGCCTGGCTGTAAAAACCATATACTTTGTAAGTTAAAAGAAGTTAAGCATTAGCTTACAGGTTTGGTTTTTTTAATGAAGACATTCAAATATTGGTACTAAAAATGCCTCTCTGTAAGAAAGGAAATATGTTGTTCAGCAGGATTTGAAAACGAGAGCTGCAACATACACTCATAGCTCCTCAGGTGCCACTAACAGAATGTTCACAGATTTGTAGCTGAGGTATATGCTGCTATTTTGCTGGCAGCTTGCACTCTCTTCAAAGCAGAGAAAATGAAATTCAAGAATGGTGAATTTTGGCTAAAGGCATGGGAAAGAGGATGGTTTTTATCTGCCTCCTCAAATGCTGTCTACCTCATGACTGTTTCCTTCATCTGTGTTTATTTTCACTTTGGTTATGCTGTCCTGATCCTGTCTATCCACAGCTGTTTGTCTTGGGTAACTCCCTGTGCTGTTGCACTACTAAATAATTCTTATGACTTTTGGCAATACCACTGAAGTTTCAGAAGAGGGAAGAAGAGGGCAGTCCCTGTAGTCTTAGGAATTAGGAAGAGCAATGGCAAGGATAATTCTGTTCAGACCTGGACCTGGTGAGCACCTGTCTTAAAAGGGAGTACACTGATGATGTGTTGCCCTCTTCAGATTCTTTTAAGTGCTTCAATAGAAGCTACCTATAAGCTTCTGTTTGTTAGAAACAGGTAAAAAGAAGTTGTTGACAGAAGAATGATCTTTCTGCCAAATCAAGAGCCTGCTGTTGCAGTGGTGATTGAAAAAATGCAGTGGTTCTTGCATTAATTTGTTTAGCAACAGGAATTTTTAGTAATGAGAGAAGAATATTATTTTCTCAATAGCAGAGAAATGTTCAGAGAAACGTTTCACTGTTCAGAGAAACAAGTAAGCTGTTTTACATAATGGCATTCAAAATCAGGCTGAGGAAGAAAGCCAGAATAGGAACTTCTATCTGCCAATAATTTATTCTAGGAAGTTTTTTAGTAATGATGTACTGTGATAATCTAACTAGATGAAGCTCTCTGTGCTGCATTCCCATCTCTTCCCATAAAATATCTTCTGTGAAGACTTGTCTCTGTTAATCACCTCATAATTTAGTGATTTTTAAAATTATTGACTAACCTAACTTCCAGTAGAGTGTCTTTTTTTAAAATCCTGTGTTCCATAGGTTGATGTCCTTAAGGCAACAGCTCTACCCCTTCTGAAGAAGTTTGGAATTGATGGTGAAAGTCTGGAAATCAAAGTAAGACAGTTTGTTCCTTCTTTTTCAAGCATGTGTTGAAATTGTGCTCCTGCAATACTTCACAGGGATTGTGAAGTATTGTGCTTGCTGTGGGTTTCTGTCTCTTAAAGGATAATTAGTTGTGGCTATGAGCCACACGGTGATAGAGAGGGTAAGGAGAAAGCAGTGACTTTTCTTAGTCTCCAGAGAAGACTGAGAAACCTTTTTGTTTTTTGTTGCTTTTCAGTTCATTTATTATCTTTTTGTTTCTACTTGTTCATTCTGCCCTATGCTTAGGGCTAGGGAGTAAAAATGGAATCTTTAACCTTTTTCACCTGTAGGAGAGCTGGTTCTGTGTTTGGGTGGTTGAGGTTTGCTTTCAGTTTGGAAAATAGAGGAAAGAAGCTTTTCTTGAAGATTATAGTCTTCAGAGACGCAGTAAATCTGGGTCTTTGATCCCATATGGGGATCAAAGCCACAACCTTGACATTATCAGCACCAAGCTCTAACCAGCTGAGCTCAAATCAAATAGTTCTAGTCTCCTCAGCAGCAAGGTGCAGATCTGCTACTAGAGACAAGCCTTAAGCCAAGGTTGTTTTGGTAAAGACGTTTTTGTTTGGTTTTCCACTGTTTCCTATTGAGAAGCCATGCCTTACTTTACTTGAGAGGAACAAAGAAATCAATGCCTGCTTTTAGTTTTGATGCAAAATCCATTTCTGCCTTTAGGATGTAGTTTTCTTGCCTGTGTTCACATAATGCCCCTACTTAAAACATTTTATTCGATCTGAAATAAAAGTGTAATTTTGGGATGTGTAGGTACCTGCTTTGTACTATTTGCTAACCTGCTTTTTTCCTCCATTATTTGTTCTAGATCAACCGAAGAGGAATGCCTCCCAAAGGGGGTGGAGAGATACTGTTTTCTTGCCCAGTGAGAAAGGTCTTGCAGCCTGTTCAGTTCACAGATCCCGGAAAAATCAAGCGCATCAGAGGAACTGCGTATCCTTTTTGTCTGTCTGTCTGTTTTTCTACTTTAATATGAGCTTGCTTCTTTAAAAAAAGTCCTCTAACTTGGAATTCACAGAAATGCACCCACATTTCTGAACATGTATCTGGGTAACATAGGCAAACATTACACAAAGGGGTCATACAATTAGATTTCAGTTGTTTGTGTGTCAAAACCACTGTGTTCAAAGCATTGCTGTTCAAAAAGCATCTGTAAGCAAGTAAACTGAACAGCACTACTTAAAATCTTTTTAATAGCAAGAAAAAGTTAAAATACCTTCCATCACATAATGTAGGAGCACTAAAATAAATCTTACTTTGTGTGTAAATTCAGTAGTAACCAATGTAGTTTAGTTATGCATTGAATAGGCGACATCTTCGCAGTTACTAGTTTAGCTGAAGTTAGATGGGAGCTTAAATCTTAGTTCAGTTTACAGTGCAGGTGGAAGTGGAGGAGGTTTTATTCCACACAGAGATAAGGGCACAAAATACTGTTGTGAACTCCTTACTTTTTCAAACAACTGCAAATCTAGTCAATGTTTTGGATTGTTTATTTCTTTTTGATTTTATTTTTCTCTTGTGGCCTTTGTATGGTATCTGTCATGAATCTGCTGTCATTGTAGGAAGAAGGTATAAATCTCTTACATGAAACTGTCTTAAGCAGTGGCCAGCATGTAGCTTAATTTGTGTTTGAGAGTCCCAAACATGATTTGGCATTGATTACTCAAAAAGAAAGCAGGAGTGAGGTTGCATTTTCTGCCAGAGGTGTAGATTTGCAGCCTGTTTCTTCTTTTACCTTATGGCATACTGCCACAACTGTGTGTGAGAACTGGATGTTTTGACTGCATTGTCCAATTGCAGCATTTAGATAAGTGCAGTACTGCCAAGCAAGAGCAGTTTTACTGGATGCATGTGCTATAGAACAGAAAAGAGGCAGCTTGTTGTGCTTTTAGTGATAGTTGCTGTGGTGTATTGGTGGAGAAAGTACTTTTCTTATGCCTCCACTCTGCTCTGTAGGAAGTAGTTCTAGGTGTTTCTGTGTGGAGAAGGAAGCAATAATCATGACTTTACTGCCATTGTTCTAAATGGAAATTAACATGCAGCGCCATTCTTGACGACTTTGACTGGTTTTGATTGATGTATCTGATTGAATTCTGAACTTCTACCTTGCTGTAGGCTTTCCTGGGCCTTTTCTCAGGGGTACAGGCTTGCCTTTAAGCCTGGTGAGAGGCAGTCTCATTTTAGTTTAGCTATTAAGTGATCCTTCAAGACAATAGAAAACAAAAACATCTGGAAGGATAAATCCTTGTGTATTTTTTATGTATACTTTTGTTCCTCCAAGATTCATCTGAGTAAATCTTCTTCCTCACAGCTGTGGAGATCGTATTACAGCAACCTTTAAATATAATCCAAAATACTGAGTGCATTAGCTGTTTCAGAACAACCAGTTTTCTGATATTTTTTTTAAATTATTTTGCCCTAAGATCCTAAAGCTTTTGGTTTGCCTACTCCACAAGAGATGCTGTAGAAATTTGTAGCAAAGGAAATAGTGCGGAGTAGCTATTGTAGCTACTATTTGTAGCTGGGAGTTTTGAGAGTGTATTTCTCTGCATTGCTATGTGAGTGTATTTGCAGATGGGTGGTTAAATGTGTGAGTCTGCATTATAGTTGGGCTGGAATGTAAAGCATGAAGTGCTTTTTACATTTGAGGATCTGTTGGGAGCTTCTCTGAAGCAGCACCTGAGTACAAGAGCAGAAAGGCCGTTCATCTCTTATGTACTGTGAGGAGGTGGGTTGAGGTGGGTGGGGAGGTGGTCAGTTCTTCTTTCCTGGAACCTTCAGATGCTGAGTGACTAGAGAACCAATGAATTTGATAGCATCAGAGCACTGCAAAATAGTTGGAGGTAGCAAAGGTACTTTTCTTAGAGCCTTTCAATTTTTTTTGTTGGAACATTTGTCTTTAATTTCTTATTCATCTTCCCAATTTCTCCCTGACAGAAACAGAAAGGCAGGATTTTTTTGCTGCTCATTCACAGAAACTTCACTCATGTTTTAATAAAACATGAAGAACAGAGCACATGAGACTTCCTCCATCATAAGAAAGTACAAGATGACAGAACAGCAATGTAAATTTGATGAAGGGTATTTTCAAGATAGATGTTTACCTGGTCGTAATCTCTTCTCTAGCACGTGTTCTGAGTACTTCACTTCAAGGTGTATGAATGAGAAGACTGTAGAAAGCACTTATGTGCATGTGGTTCCCTAGGTACAGGAACATGGAGAGGAGTCCAAGAAGGAAACACATGTTTTCTGAAATAATACACTGGGGCCTCTTTACTTTTGTCAGTCTCTGCTTTCAATTTTTCTTGGGACCACAACGGCTTTCTTAGCGCAGTAATGTAGATACTCTGTCCGAGTGTCACCACAGATGGCAAATAGAATGGTGGAGTCTGCAAGGGGCATCCTGAATAAATTCCTCCCAGATATCTATATCTACACAGATCATATGAAGGGGGTCAACTCTGGAAAGTGAGTATCTAGAATTTACAGGAAACAGACATGTAATTCTTCATTTGTTCATGTGCTAGGGTGTCCTGATCTAATTTTATGGAATTTTAGATCACAATCTTCTATTTTGTTGATTTGAAATAAATATTTCTCACAAAGAAAAAAGGGTTATTTACTATATACATTTTTTTTACTTACATAACAGGGATAGAAGTATGTTTTCTTAAAAAAGGAATGCAATACATCAGTACTGCCGCTAAAGGGAATTTGAGGTCCCTTCATTTTTAAATCTGTTGCTTTGAAGAGAGATTAAGATCAAAAGTGTAATGGTATGTTCAGGAAACCAAGATTCAGAGATGACTATACACCTTCTGATGGAAATAGTAATATTAAGCATGGGACCAAGGTGTTTTAAGGAAGTATTAAAGCAGTATGGGTTGTCTTCTGCTGAATGGCTGAAGGAGTGTCCTTTCACATGCAATGACTGGAAAATTAATTTATTGTACTTCCACAGATTTTGTTTGCCAGCAGAACGCAGAAGTGGTGGATGTGATTCAGACAATTTTGCTGGTGTCTAATCTCTGCTGTCCTCTTGTCACTCTTCCTTGAGATTGAAAGATTCTGGATAACTCATTTGTTTGCCTTCTGTCTGTATGCTCAAATGCAGGCATGCATGTTCTCTTTCACTGTTTCTGCTTTTTGAAATATTTCCTTAAAATTTGTTAGATTGAGAAGTTTATGAACCTAGAAATTGTTGAATAATTTTTTGGTACTTTTTGTCTTTTCCAATCCTTCATCATATTTGGTATGCCAGGTTTGTAACTTTAATGGCTCCAGACTGTTTACAGGATCAGAATTGCAAAAATTTTCCTGGGAGCTGTGTGGTTTTGGGGTCTCAATTGTGTTTCTCATCTGTTTATGAAATTTAAGAAGTCAGATGAACTGGGGCAACAACATTATTTTTACTACATGTATAGAGAGATAATTAATAGCATGGGAAGAGGAGCTGAATCCCTTTCAACCTGGCTAGCTGGGTTTCTGATGCTACTGTGTTGTGACATTCATCTTAAGTATGAATCCAGTGTGATAGCCGTATCCTTTATACTAACTAATTAGTCTAATCTTGCTAAATATTGTAGCTTCCAGGAGAAGGAGCTGAAGCCTTAAAGAAGGGTAGTTTTTGTTTTAAATGTCGCAGAGAAGAAACACCATGTATTTTGAAATGTTTATCAAACACAGATTAAATTAATGTGAAGGTACTCTCCTCTATTGAAAAAAAAACCCCAGAACATTTCTGAGGTTTGTGTGGCTTTTTATTTTCTTTTTCATTTTTCCTGTTTAAAGAGTTTGGCCCAGGAAAAGCCAGTGTAGAGGGTTTTGTGGCAAGTGGTACTGGGTTTGACTTTTAAATACTGTTGTTAATTTTCTTTTTCCAGCGTCAATCTGTTGTATCAAACAGGACATTTGTCATCCTATAGAATGAGCTGTTATGACTTGAAGTTCTTGGCTCATTACTGCAGTTTTGTCCTTATATCAAATGCACTTTTCCCTTTCTTTCAGATCACCAGGTTTTGGCATGTGCCTTACTGCAGAAACCATCAATGGCACTATTCTCAGTGCTGAGCTAGCCTCAAACCCTCAGGGCCAGGGAGCAGCTGTGCTTCCTGAGGAGCTGGGCCAGAATTGTGCTAAGTTGCTGCTTGAGGAGATCTACAGAGTAAGTGGCCGATATGTTTTGTATATGTGTGTATAGATGTTAGGGAAGGAGGTGATAAAATAGGTTTGGTGGCACCTTCAGAGAGGCTCAGATCCAAACGGAGAAATGACCTGATGCTGCCAGTATCCTTTTCATCCAGGTAGAGAGTGGTTTTGCATGGTTCCTTTAACAGTGTAATGAGTGACTAGGGCATGTTATTTCCAAGGTCTGATATGTGTTATTATGAATCACAGGAGTGGCAAATTCTTCTCCTGTTGCTTCCTGTCTGCAACAGAATTCAGTTAGCTTCATATGGGCTGTTACTTTTTAAAATAATATGGATGAGTGTAGTCAGTGCTTTTAAACTAGTGGTTGGAATGGGACATTATGGGTGGAAGAACATAAGAGGGAGCAAGAGGGGAAAACAACCCAGCAAGGCTCCATGTTGACCATTTTGTGATGATGGTGACAGAATCAAATGTGCTGAAAATTGTTGGTTATATGAAGAATTGTCTTAATGGGTTACTGGAAGGGAGCTAGAATGGTGTTTACTTAGGAATCCTAAGTGCATTGCAGTTTTCTTCAGCATAGATATCTTTCTTTATTAAAACAATTTTCATCTGTGGCAAGAATTTTAGTGGAGGAGCAGCTTTCAGTGTTACAGATTATTTGACAAATAGCACCCTAATGAGTTTCCAATTTAATAAAGAACCTTCTAGCTGCTATGTTTTGTATATCTGCAAAAGTTTAAATAACTATGCCTTAGTATTGATAAAACACATTTGGCCTTTAGGAGGCAGTCATCTACCAATTTTGCTCATTATTTAAAACAACAAGTAGTTACTCTGAACTGTATTAACCTATGTGACTTCACAAAGTGTTAAAACTGCCATTATTGAGATCCTGTATTAGGGAATGTAGTTAAATATAAAAAAGCCCCTCAAACTCATAAATCACATTCATACCTGTGTTAGATTGTTCATCAGTGCCCATATTATTATTACCTTTACCTGTTGCAAATCTTTCATCTCTTTGAATTACCAGTTGGCCATTTCTTCCAGTCTTCCATTAATATTTTGTCTTTGTTTATTCAGTATATAAAATGTGTTGCTAAAGGACTTTTCTAGCCCAGGTTTCTTGTCTCACAGAAATGCCACCACCAAAATGTTCTTCCTGGGTTGCTGGGTACAGTCTAGAGTCCTTGTATTTTAAAGTCCAGCATGTGTGGAGAATGTAGTCACAACTAGTGACTGAAGCATCTGTATGTTTCTGCAATTCTGTAGTGTCATGTAGTTATTTTTATTTCAGGTGTGAACTTTAAAAATCTTTCAGTACGTTTGCTTGTGTAAATGTCTTGGAAAACATCTTCAGGTAGTCAGATGTCCAGAGACATCACAAATCCAGTTTCCACATACTTTTATCAGCCACAATAGGTTTTTTTTTTTCCTTTAGAAACCATTCAGCACTTGACAGATTAAAACTAGTGAGGGAATTTGTCCAGATATTGTTTTGCACAGAGTGAGATGTCAGAGAACTTATAAAATGAAGAGGGCTGGAAAGGCTTAAAGCAAGTAACTTTCTGCTTTAGTGTATGGCAGCCATTTGAATATGATGAGTCAAATTCTGCAAAGGATAGTGACGATCTTAAGACAACAGGAAAATAAGTTTGAGGAGGAAGCAGGGTCAGACAAGTCTTTGAATCATAAAGTAGTAGACTGTCAAGTTTCAGTGTCTTTGAAGATCAGATTCTGAGTGAGTGAGATTGTTAGCTGTGGCTTGCTTTGGAGCTGCTGGTGCTTCTGGAAGACTTCTTTATGTGTGGGTGACTTCTGTCCAAAAGTGACTGAAAAAAAAATGCTGAGCAGCGTACAGACTCTTTGTCCTTCACAATAGCAGTTCACTGTAGAAAAGTAATAGTTTGCTAGCATTTGTGGTTATTGTGCTACTTTTTCACCGCAGTGCTTAGTCAATACTTAGTGAATTCCCCTCTCCCTCCATCATGGGCAATATGATGGGTTTTGTTATGCAGTTTTCAGAATACATACTTGAATTTATTTATGACACACATGGTCCTACAGTGCTAGCCTGAATTTTGAAGGATAAGGTTTCTTTCTCATTTTCTTTCTTTTGTTTTTATTGGGTATTTGTTTTTTGTTTTGGGGATGGGCTTTTTTGGGTGTTTAGATTTTGGTCTCTCTTTCTTTGACTTCCCCCTCCTGCCATGCCTGAAAATGTTCCTGGCATTGCCTCACTTTGCTGGTTGCAGGAGGAGATGGAAGAGCTGAAGTGCAAAGAGAGGAGCCAGNGTTTTTATTGGGTATTTGTTTTTTGTTTTGGGGATGGGCTTTTTTGGGTGTTTAGATTTTGGACTTTTTTTTTTTGTTCAGAGTGGAGTTTTTTGTTTGGTTGGGGTTTTTTTGTTTTTTTTTTCCTTCTTTTATTTTTTTTGATAGGTAGTTTGATTTAGTGTTGAACTCAAAGAGGGTATAAAAACATGTTGCAAAGTGCACAGTGTTTGCTTAAGTTTCATGTACTATTTTTTAAATGTTTCTTTGTCAACATAAGATGTTCAGTGAAACTAAAAATCTGAAAAAGCAAGAATAGCTTGCTCTGAACAGGCAATCTTTAAGTTCCACATCTTTTTATACCACCTACTTGTTGAATATAGGGCTCAAGGGAGAATTTATTTTCCTGTTTTTAGATCTTCTGTTTATGAGATTATTTCATCATCTGTGTCTTTGCTAGTAGGTACTATGCTGTGGGAACCAGGGAGTGTTGACCAGACAAGGGCACCCTGAAAGCACTGGAGACAATTCTCTGTAAAAGGGCTTTAGGTGTTGGGATCACCCACAAATCTGCTAGAGTTGGAGTTACTGTTGAAATGGGTCCAGGGACATTTTGTAAAAATTGTGTAAACTATTGCCTAGGAAATCTAAGGGTTTGAGTCTTGCTAAATGTCCTTTTTCTAAGCCTTCAAAAAGATATTAAATAGATTGCATGATTCTTAGAATCAGCAGAGCTTTTTTAGTGCACATTTGTTGATGGAAAGATGTCAGAGCTGGTTGACTAATAATAAGTGGCACAGTGCCTTAATTGCAGTGGCTCTGCAAGAGGGGGCAATGGAATGACTGACTAGCATTCTCATTACAGATCCATATGCAGTTCTCTCTGAAGCTTAATTGTAGAAGGCTAGTAAGGATTTTAACTCGTGTCTTTGAAAGACATTGTTTGTGGGAGCTTTATGTAGAGAGTAATTGGCAGAATGGAAAGGCCTGGAAGAACTGGAAAAGGATTTAATTTTTATATTCTTTGTAATCATGAAAAATAGGATAGTACGTGTGCCTATTTAAGGCTGAATTCTTTAATGAATAAAGCCCGAGTTGCTAGGGGACCTTGAAGGGGTGGGAGGGCTAAAGCTGTTTATTTTGTTGAACTAGAGCTAAAACGAGTGAAGGATTTCATTGGTGGCTTAATTTTCAAGATGGTCTTATTTCAGTGTGGTAGGGCTTTGCTCCATTCTTCTGGGAAAAAATCCAACTGCCAAAAACCAAAATACAAACCCTCTGCAATAATTTGTTACCCTTTGCAAAAGAAATTATTGAGTACTGCAAATGTGTACCACACAGGTAGGGGTGGAAATTGTGTGTATGCCAAAATATAATTAACACTCAAAGCTGAGCTCAAGCTCAGAAGAATAAACCTTTTTGAAACCCTCTTGTCCAATATGCAGAGTTGTGACATTTGTATGTACATGTCAGCTGTAGTATTTGTATAACATTTAAAAATGGTTTTTTCAAAGTGATTTTAAAATTTCTAAGATTTTTAAGTGATCTGTGTCTAATTGTCATAACTAGCTGAATCTGACTCTGTAGGCAGTGTAAACAATAATGGAGAAATTGCCATAGACTGAATTAATACAGTCTAGAAGCTGCATTCTACATTGTTATCAAGCGTCAGCTATTTTAGAACAAACATACCTTGGCTCTGACTTTGCCCATCCCTTTTCTTTTGGGAGTGTTGTTTTTAATTTTTGACTCCTGAGTAAGTGGCAGGTGGATTGATAGAAAAAAGAACTTGGCCTCCTTGGGAGTGTTAAGTCCTTCACTTTGTTGAAGTTACTGTTCAGTCATTAAATTACAAGCAATCACTTAATGTCACTGTCTGGGAACTGCCTTTGTAGAAGGGTGTTGCAAATGAGTGGTTTAGATCACTTAAATCACTGGCAAAACTGTAATCAAAAGCAAGTTTTTGTATAAATTTGTTGATGTGCAACAAAGTTTGATGGCAAGGTTCATTATTGCTTATTACATAGATGAAGCACACAAAGAAAAATTGAATTAGAATGAACCTAAGAGATTCTAAGAGGTTTATGCAGAGAACAGGAATGCAAAAAGGGTAAGAAGAGAAAAGGATAAGGCTGCAAAACGGATAAGGGGGAGGTCCTCCATTTGGGTCACAAAAGTGAACCTCTCACAAAATGGAGCCTCAGACTTGATCAACTATTTGCCTAAAGAATGTAGCAGCATTTAGTCATTGACTGCTGGAATGCTGGCGCAATCTAATAACTTCTATAAAGTGCATGTGCACCAGTGCATGCAGAATGGGGAACAAACAAAATGAACTCGAGACCTGCATGCAGTCACAGGACTTTGATGTTACTGGGGTGGCAGAGACATGGTGGGATAGTTCATGTGACTGGAATGTTGGCATAAAGGGCTACACTCTGTTCAGGAGAGACAGACCAGGAAGGCAGGATGGCAGAGTTGTCCTCTGTGTGAGGCAACACCTCAACATATTGAGCTCTGTATTGGTGTGGATGATGAGCTTATGGGTCAGGATAAAAGGACAGACTAGTTAGGGTGGCACTGTTGTGAGTGTTTGCTGCCTGATCAGGAGGAGGAAGTGCATGAGGCCATCTGTAGGCAGCATGAAGCAGCCTCAAAGTCACAGGCCCTGGTTCTTTTGGGGGACTTTATCTACCCTGACATCTGCTGCAGAACCAGCACAAGCACAAACAGCCCAGGAGGTTCCTGGAAAGCATGGATGACACAGTGGAGCATCCCACAGGGAATGGTGTGCTGCTCAACTGATACTAACAAACAGGGAAGGCCTTGCTGGAGGTGTGACCATGAGAGTGTGGAATTCAGTACCGGATGAGGAGAAAGCAGGGCAGCAAGTAAGTTTACAAGCACAGACTTTGGGAGAGCTAACTTTAGCTTCTTAGGGGAGATCTTCATGGAGAATTGTCACTGATGTTGGAGACAGGCACAGAACACACCGAGGTTCGTGCAACAGCAGCCAACTTTTATTGAGTGCTCTTCTCTTTACATAGTTTCGAAGGTTGGTCCTGATCTGTTGAGCTAGTTGCCACCTGGCTAACTGCTGATAGCTGCCCGTGGTGTCCCCAGCAGCCTAGACCTGCTCCCCAACCCTCCAGACTGGTCAAGTTACATAATGAAGGCACTTACATAATTAGTTACATAATTAGTTATATTTCAGTTATAAGATTAGGATTATTTATAACTGTGAGGCCTTCAGGTCAGCTGTTAGCCACCACAGAGAATGTCATGAGAACAAGCCCCACAGGGTCCAAGAGACCTTCAGGAGGAGAGTTGGCTGATATTCTGGGTGCTAGCAGAGGCTGGGAACTGACCCACTGGGGAATACCTCTGTGTATCCTGGTAGACAGAAAGCTGTCCATGAGCCAGCAGTGCGTCCTGGTGGCCAGGAAGGCCAGTGGTGTCCTGGGGGGCATTAGAAAGGGCACTGACAGCAGGTTGAGGGAGGTGATCCTGCCCCTCTACTCAGCCTTGGTGAGGCCACATCTGAAATGCTGTGTTCCCTTCTCAGGACAAGAGAGACATGGTGCTCCTGGAGCAAGTCTAGAGGAGAAGAGAAAGATGATTAAAGAAATGGAATCTCTCTTATGAGGAAAGGCCAAGAGAACTGCACCTGTTTGGTGTTGAGAAGAGATGACTGAACGGGGACCTTATCAATATATCTGAAGGGAGGGTGCCAAGAAGATGGATCCAAGCTCTTCTTGGTGGTGCCAGCAATAGGGCAAGAGGCAACAGATAGAAATTGATGCATGGGAAGTTCCACCTGAATATGAGAAAGATATTTTTACATATTCTTTACAATGCAGGTGATTGCACGCTGGAACAGGTTGCCCAGAGAGGTGGAGTCTCACTCACTGGAGATATTCAAGAACTGTCTGGATGCAATACTGTGCCAAGTGCTCTGGGGTGATCATGCTTGAGCAGGGAGGTTTGACCAGCTGACCTGCTGTGATCCCTTCCAATCTTAACCATTCTGATTAACCGTGATTCTGTGACTAACATTTGCAAAATGGTTCAGTAAGATTTTCTGTAAGCTCAGTAGTAACTTAGTTGAAAAATTAAGAGATGGCAACATTCATACTACGCTTGCTATAGTGTATTTAAATCAAATTGCATATGCACACACATAGACATAAGGATGTATATAAAAAAGTTAAAAATTCCATATAAGTTTAGTAAAATGTGTCAGATGTCTTTGTACCTGTCAACATAATGGGTTGACATAATGGGTGAAGGGTTAAGCTTCGAGGGTTGAGTGTATCAGCTCGGGCCCTGTCAACAGCTTTTGGTGATTTTTCTCCAGGTACTGCAGATTTGAGGGTTGTTGAGCTTCAAGAGGTGTACCACTTAGAGGGAGATGCTGGTGCAGCCTGCTGTGGCCTTGGAGAACTCAAAGACCCACACTTAGTACTGCTGCCTCTAGAGTTGTGAGATGCTTGGCTTTAGCCTTCTGTCATTCTCCATTCTGGCCACAATCTGGGTCAGTTGTTACTGGCATTTTTGTCAAAAGGTGCAGTAACTATAGTATTGTTCCACCTGGGCTATGATTTAGACAAAAATAATGTTCCAAGGCTGTCCATTAGAAAACAGCAATTTGTTAGGCAGAGGTTCCTAGGAACAGACTGTTTCTGGTAAGCTAAAAAGGAGCTTAACTGCTCAAGAGCCATTAAACAAGGTCAATGTCTAATGAGAATTCCTGAGGAGATCATATAGTGGCCCAAGGAGACAGGGGGAATGCACCACCACAAATGGGCATAACAGATTGCTATTGCACAGCAGTACTGGGGATGACTGACTCACTGCAGCAAGAGACCTTAGGTAACCAGTTAGGACATGATGGATGCATTGTGCTGTGATGTATTTCTTAGGACGTGGTTGTTTCCATGCTGACTGAATCTTTGGTATAAATTTGGTTATAAAAGTAGATACTTTATAATGTTTTCAGCTGTAGAGAAACAAAACAAGTTCAGAAAAATGTGATGTTTTCATCCAAGTAATAAGGAGCATTTTGAATTACTAACTGAACTGCAACTACAGGAAGTCCAGTGTCAGGAATACTTTTTACCAGACCCTTATCTGCTTCTTGTATGTGTTTCTCATTGGCAAATACAACTGGTGAGATCTGTGGCTCTAGATTGCACCAGCAAATTCTGCAAGTATCCTGTTCACTCAAGATAAAGCACATATTTTATTGGTCCCATAGGAGGCATTAGGTTGAGTATGTGCACTTCATTTTGGTATGGCAAATTCACACAGTTAAAAGGGCAAGTACTGCTGTAAGAGCAGATTTTAGGAGTTGGGTCATGGTAGTGAATGTAATAGAACTACTTATTTTGCTGTGCTGTAGTTCGTTGCATGAAATGCAGAGGCTTTTTTTCAGAAGAATGGAGCTGCGGCTCGTCACACAGAAGCAAAACCATCTTGAAAATTAGATCTTCAGTATTGCCCCTTGGAAGGGCTCTCTGTTTCTGCCTCTCACTGAGTAAATGTCACTGAGGTTGTCACATTGGCTGATTCTCCTTATCTATGTAGTCCAAAATTTATTTTCTCCCTTGCCTTCTTGGATAGTGTTATGTCTTGAAATTATGATAGGTTATCTTCCTTGTCAACAAAGGTAGCTGTTAGTTTACCTCATTAGAGAATTTGGCTTTAAAAAGATGAGTTTTTAATTTCAGTCTTTCCAGAGAGCCTATTCAGAGGACTGAGCATTGGGCCTGATGCAGCAGAAAACTGTTCATAGATTTCATGTGGCTGTGGATCAGTATGAATATAAGGGCAGTCCAAAATAATGTCAGATTTTTTTTTTATTTTCAGTGTTTTTGCATAGCAGTAGTTGGTAAATTCTCTCTACAGCAGCCTTGACTGAAAGTATCCCTTTAAATTTATATTCCAGCTTTGTAAACCATTCTTATTTCTAATTCTAGCCTTCCAGTTCTAATTAATGTATGCATCACAGTAAGCACCTTCCACATATAGAACCATTTACCTTGCATATTACTTACTACAGTCAAATATGCACATATTTGTACATACAAGAGAATGTGTGGTCCTACTTAATTTTATGTATGGCTTTTTCACTTAGCAATAAAAAAATCTTCCGTTTTAATTATGGAGGGGAAATGTTTACAAGTGTAAACCCGCAAAACTTGGCAGCAAAGGTTTTTGTGGATAAGTGCTAAATAACTTTTAACTTGCTGTTTTGCACCTGCTAACACTGAACTATTTGTCTATATGTAACTGTTGTTATCATAAAGTGCTGGAATTCATGGGTCTTCAGATTCATGTGAACTAGAACTAATACCCCTTTCCAATTTACTGCAAATAAATTCTTCAGTGTTTACATTCTGGGATGTTAAAACAGATTAGGAGGGATGTTTAATGTGACCTTCTTACAGGTTTTGTTTTAGTTCTGTTCTTTTCCCAACCTGCCATGTGAAATTAATTTCTCATTGTTAAAAAATCTAGATTTTTTATCTTCTTGGCCCTTAAAAACTGGGAGTGGCATTTCAGCCTTTTAAGTGTATCTTTTGCCTTTGTTAGTCTCCTCCCATTCCAGTTTCTGGTTTGTACAGAGATTAATTATTAAAACATTTTGGTTTGCAGGGAGGCTGTGTAGATTCAACAAATCAAAGCCTTGCTCTGCTTCTTATGACCCTTGGACAGCGGGATGTTTCCAAAGTCCTGTTGGGACCTCTGTCTCCATACACGTAAGTTGTTTTGTTCAGTTCAATTATACAGTCTTGTTTTAATTCACGAGTTTTATTGCACAGCTATTTTTATATACGGAAGACTTTGCTTATGGTAACAAATAGAACAACTTGTACCCGACTTCAAATGAGACAAGTGGTTTAAGTTGCCTAGAGTTTGTTTCTACATATTAGATGAGTCTCTTAACTGTTCTATATTATTCCTGTTTCTGAGAAATGCAGAGACAGGGTTTATTGATGGTTCTTGACCCGGAACGTATGTGTACATCAGTTGGCTTTTTGTTGCCTAGTGTACACTACTATGTTTTCCCTAGTGATCTCTCTGTAGCTGTGTCATTAAATGTCATATTTCAAATGGCTAGTCAAGCTCTAAAGCTGTGATTTTTCCTATGAAACAGCTTAAGACTTCAATTCATGGAGCTATGGGCTATTTCAACGTTTATGGGGCAGCAGAATCCTATCTGGTCCTTCAGTCTCCGTTTTTACAAAATTTTTGTAGCTGGTAGCTGCTCAGAGATAGAAAAATTGAATTTCTTATATTGCTAGTTATAAACACATTTTACGGAATGACAGAATCATTAGAAAAGACGTCTAAGATCAAGTCCAACTTTTGACTGAACACTATTTCTGAAACAGACCATAGTGCTAGATCTGGTTGTTTCTTCAACACTTCCACAGATTGTGACTCCACCACCACCATGGGTGGCCGATTTAAATTCTTAACAACACTTGCAGTGAAAAAACTCTTCCTGATGTCCAACCTGAACCTTTGCAAGTGCAGCTTGAGGCCATTTCCTCTAATCCTGTCGCTTGTTGCCTGGGAGAAGTGACCAAACCCTCACCTGGCTACACCCTCCTTTCAGGCAGTTGTAGAGAGCAATTAGATCCCCCTGAGCCTCCTTTTCTTCAGGCTGAGCAACCCCAGCTCCCTCAGCTGCTCTTCACAGGACTTGTGCTCCAGACCCTTCAGCAGCTCTGCTGCCCTTCTCTGGACACACTCCAGCACCTCAGTGTCCTTCTTGCAGTGAGGGGCCCAGAACTGAACACAGGATTTGAGGTGTGGCCTCACCAGTGCTAAGTACCAGGGGACAATCCCTGCCCTGCTCCTGCTGGCCACACTATTGCTGGAACAGGCCAGGATGCCATTGGCCTTCTTGGCCACCTGGGCACTGCTGGCTCATGTTCAGCTGCTGTCAGCAGCACCCCCAGGTCCTTTTCCTGTGGGCAGCTTTGCAGCCACTCTGCCCCAGCCTGTGGCACTGCCTGGGGTTGTTGTGACCCAAGGGCAGGACCCAGCACTGGCCTTGTTGAACCTCACACCACTGGCCTTGGGCCATGATCCAGCCTGCCCAGATCCCTCTGCAGAGCCTTCCTGCCCTCCAGCACATCAACACTCCCAGCCAGCTTGGTGTCACCTGCAAACTGACTGAGGGGACACTCAATCCCCCCCATCCAGGTCACTGATGAAGGTATTAAACAGAACTGGCCCCAGTACTGAGCCCTGGGAACACCACTGGTCACTGGCCACCAGCTGGACGTAACTCCATGCACCACCACTCTCTGAGCCCAGCCATACAGATGGTTTTTTACCCAGTGGAGAGCAATCTGTGGGTTGTTACTATAGTTCTCTGGGTCCTCCTTCTGACCTTGTGTATGAGCATCACACTGGCCAATCTCCAGTCCTCTGGGACCTGCTCAACTAGCCAGGACAGATGCTAGATGATGGAGAGCAGCCTGGTGAGCACTTCTGCCAGCTCCCTCAGTACCCTTGAATGAATCCCATCCAATCCCATAGACTCCTGATTGTCTAAATGGCTCAGTACTTCATTGTGTACGACAGAAGATTTATTCTGCTCCCTGTACCCCAGTTCAGGGGGCTGGTTCCCTGAGGATAAGAGGCTTACTGTTAAAGACTGAGGCAAAGAAGACATTAAGTACCTCAGCCTTTTCCTCATCCTTGATGACAATATTCCCCTCCACATCCAGTAAAGCATGGAGATTTTCCTTAGCCTTCCTTTAGTTTTTAATGTATTTATAAAAATACTTTTTATTGTCTTTCACAGCGGTGGCCAAATTGAGTTCTAGGAGAAACTGGTTAGGGAAACAGCATCCATTATCAAAAATTAAATTTTTCAGACTTGCAAGGGATTTACTAGATCACAGTTGTTTCTAGAGACTGAGCAGTTATTCTTTAGTCAAATGAAGGGAGGTTTATTTATCTGACAATGGCATCAAATAATTAGAGTATGAACTGTCCTTTTTCGGTTATCATGGTACCGGTGCTGTATACGTGAAAGGTACAGTACTGTGATAACTGAAGAATGGTGGTGCCATCACATGAGAGCTAAAAATTACCTAACTGCTCTTCTCAACTCCTGATACCTTGGAAACAACATTCTTCAGATTTTGAGGGGAAGACAGGGAAGTGTCCCATTGCACTAAGGGGAAGTAATCCCCTGTAAAGTAAGTATTCATGTGGAAGGTTTCAGAAGAGTAGATACTAGTTTTTGAAGTGCACAGTTAAGCATATGAGACAATCCAATCATTTGTCATTGTGAGTATTTTTAATTTTTTTACGATTTTTTTGTTTTGTGAAAGTCCAGCAAATACACTAGTTTATTTTGTAAGTAGGCTGAGTTCAACTTGGTGGGTTGTCCCTTCTTCCAAGCTAGGTGTATGCAGTAGGGATAAAGGTCAGGAGTACGCATACTGAAGTAGCACATCGTAAAATCTATGATTCTGTGAGAATCTGTGACTCATCAGTCCTGTGAGGATCTGTTGAGATAGAATGCACCTTTTTATGCAGCACCCCCATGCCCTCAACTAGGGCTGCTTATAAAGGGCTGGTAAATTTGGCTCCCAAGCAACTCATTGGATACAGAAGCTTATGAAGTAAATTACAGTATTGTCATGTTCCATGTCCTTGTCCCTTCTTTTCTCTCAGAGCTATGACATCTCTGCATTTAACTCTTTCACCCTACAGAATCTGAAGTTATTTAAAAGCTATATTATACTAGACTGTCTTCCCTGTCCAGCATAATATAGCATGAATGTGACAGTTCAGCTGGCTGCTGAGAGCATCACATGGGGACAAAATGCTTTGGAATATGTCCATCAGAATGAGGAAATTTCTTAATTTCCTGGGAGACATCTGTTGCCTCAACTAACAGTGGGGAGTGGAAGAGCAGGCAACTCCATGAGCAGGGCTCTCCGGAGTGACACGGGGCTACCAGTCTGCATGACCAGCAGCTGTCTGCATTACCCATTTCTTAGCATCCATATTTCACAGAAGCAAGTGCCTTTCTGTCAAGCTGAGCTTAAAATCCAACGCAGGATGCTGGCCATGCTACTACCTCATAGAGATCAATCTGGCAGGACAGACCTGTCTGCGTGCAGGTGGATCAGCATGAGCCAGGGGTACGTGAAGGACAGCAACAGGAAAGCCTGAGTGCCCCAATTCAAGGCTTTGCAAGGGCTTAGAGATGTGGGGTTAGGGTCCCTCTGCCCAGCCAAGCTCACACTTTGTTGCTCCCCTGACCCGGGATGCCTACCCCCAGCTCCTCAGTCTGTCTCCTTCTGGGAAGGTCTCTGGCAGGACTCAAGAGGGCAGTGCTGGGGCTGCCAGTGCTACGAGAATGAACCAAGAATGAACAGAACTGAACCAAGAATGCACTGCTAGTGCACAGGTCTTCTCACTCACTGGTCTGTTAGTTGGTTGCTTTGCCCAATACATGAAGTTCTTGTGTACTTTTTGGTAATTCTTAGCAGGCTTTGGGGAAAAGACAGCACTTAGATAAACAGGCCTTTTACTCTTGTTGTTGTTGGCTGTAAGGCCTCCAGTGTGGCTCATGTAGCTATCCCTACACCTAAGGAGCAGCTCTGTTCAGCTGCTGCATTGTTCTTGCCTGAAAACACAGTGTAAATTTTCAGTAAAATAAACCTTCTTCGTACCTTTCACCCCCTCCCTCAGTCCTCCAGCCTATGCCTGTGTGGTTGATGCAGCCTGCACTATTATTTGAGGTGCCCACCCGCAACCCAGACCAGCCTCAGAGCTAATACAAACCTGCTTTCTGTCACGTACCCCTACCTTCCCACCTCTTTCTCTTCTATTTTCAGAGCTTGTACCACTTGTGCTTCCAGTGCTACAAGACAAAGCTGGCCTTTTGCTGCTTCTACATTCTGTCCTGGTGTCCCCAGGTAGCCTCCCCCTTCCTCACTCCAGTGAGCTTTTTCCATGTACATGAGGGCTGATGTTTTTCTCATTCTGCCTTTATTCAAAAGGGAAAAGAGGCAGAGATGCAGGGTAGCCCACCTATGTGCAAAGAGAGGTATGGACTGAACTGATCTCACCAACATTGCAGAGTTTTCTGATCACCTTTTAGGATTTTTCTCTGAGCCTCTGGCTCCACATGGCTTCTGGCATTTTTACAGTTTATTCTGTGCCCTCCTTGCAGTTGAGCATGCCACGCCTGCTGGTTTGGGCTTGGCTGCTTTCTTGCACACTGCCAGAGCCTGTGAGAGGACCCAGCTAAGGAGAAGGCTGATAGAGAGCTTGTCTGTCAGTTTTACTGAAGCATTTTTGCCAGCATATGCCCATTTGCCTACTGTAGCTGCAACCAGAAACCTTACAGCTGGGGAGGCATGGAAGAAAAGGTGCTTTTCAGTTCTTCCTTTCAACTCTTAGTCCATTTGAGAGATGCAAGTGCTGGTGTCTTTGCTGAGACAAGTTATCAGTCCAGGAAGGTGTAGGAGGAAGTATACATAGCACTGGGAGCAATGTTCCCACATTCACCCTGCAGAGGTATTTAGCAGATTGCCCCAGAGATAAGTGAGATCATCCCAAGCACACACCAGTACAGGTAAAGCAGCCTCTCTTTGTCTGGCTCCTGCCATTTTCCTCCTCTCCCGTGCAAAAATCTGAATGCATGCCCAGCTGAAGTGTATAAAGCAATTTTGCTCCTGCAATTTTTCTTGTACTCCTTCACAATTTCTCTGAAGAGGAGCTGCCAAGAGGTTTTCAGAGGCCTCATGATGACACAGTGGGGATAGGCTTAGGCTTTTGGTCTCCTTCTTTCCATTTTGTGGGTACTTACTCTTGATTTATTGTAATGATGTATGTGTGATTAGCTTGCAATTATGCTTTCAGCATGTGGAGCAGACCAGCCAATGTGTGAACCGGATGTCCACGCTCCCTTTCTTTAAACTAAGAAAAGCACATACCAATTGCTAGAGCACCTTAAAGCTCAGTTCAAGACTGCAGACTTGCTTGTGGCCATGACTGGAAGAGTCCAAACTTCTGTCAGGAGCAGTTACAAATTTTCTTTTGTAGTCTTTTGGTGCGATTGCATGTTCCCTCTTTTGGAGAAGCCAGTAAAAATGTTTTCTTGGATGTTTTGGGTTTTTTTCTTTTTTTATGGTTTTTTGTGTTACTCACCCTCCAGTCAGTGTTTGTTTTTAGGATCAGTGTGATTGTTTATTTTCTTCTTGCCTTTCTGTCTGAAATGATGAAAGGAAATTTTTTTTTCCTGAAATGAAAAAACAGGAAGAATTCTGAGTCTGAATGTAATTCTAATGATACATTTAACTGAGAAGTGGAGAGGTCAGTAATCAGTCAGAAATCAATCATGTGCTTTGGGATCTCTCTTAAAGTATGCACCCAGTCTTTTGGATATCCCTGTTTATGTTTTATTTCTGCTTTAAACATTGGGCAGGGGAAAGGAAAATCACAGGTTGGTATGGGATTCATATAGTCCTGATGAAGAGTTAGCATCAGGAGTAAATGACCTTGCCTGGCTGCATTTTTTTCCTTTCTTCCCTCACCATTTTATCTTGCTGTATTTCCAGCCATTCCTCTCTCTGCTTATACAGAGAGTGCAGAGATTTCAGGAGGGATCACTAGCTGCTTCTACAACACAAGTGAGAACAGTGTTTGGAGCTTGTAGCCCTGTTTCTCTGTTTGTACTAAGCAATATCTTCATATTTCATTCAGCATCCTCATTGCTGGAATCTGTGTTAGTACATAATGCTATTGGACTTTCTGTTTTTTTCCTTAAACTGTATTATTTTCTCTCATTCAGAATTGAGTTTCTGCGACACCTCAGAAGCTTCTTCCAGATCATGTTTAAAATTGAAACAAAGACCACTGAGGAAGAGCACACAGGCGGAGAGAAGGTCTTAATGACATGTGTTGGCATTGGATTTTGCAACCTCAGTAAAACTATGAGATAAAAAACATCTACAGACTTTGTGAAAGACAGAAAATGCTGCAAAGATCTAATAAAACCTACTTGTCTCTGTCCTTATTCAGGCATAAGGAGACCTGTGATGATTCCAGTGCGGGGGTACCCAAGCTCACTGCATGTAAACAATAAAACTGACTTTAGACTGTTTAGATCTGTGCTATTTATAAAAGCAAATTCTGTGCTGCTTGGAGTGGCTCTCTGGAGTCTCTCTCCCAAGCTGACTTGGGACACTTTGTGCTATATTCCGCTGAATGGGACACAAGTGCCTCATGTCACTGTGCTCTCAAGCCTTAATGAGGTGAGTGCTCTGGTTCTATGTATTTACTGATTTCACTCGTAGATTTTTCTGAAAGGTTTAGATAGAGAGGGAAAACAAAATCGATCAAAACAAGCTTTGCATTGCAAAACAAGAGATCACAATGGAAATATTAGATTCTTGAGGTAATTGCAGAAAATGAAAATTAAAGGTATGACAGCAATTCTTTGTTTACACATTGCATGTGTGTAGAATTTGTCAGATGCTCCACTCCTGTTTACATCTACTAAATTCACAGAATCACAAAATAGTCTGAGTTGGAAAGGATCCGGAAGGGTCACTGAATCCAGCTTTTAAGTGAATGGCCTATACAGGGATGAAACCCGTGACCTTGGCATTACTAGCACCATGCTTTAACCAGCTGAGCTCATCTCAGGGTTGCAGTTTCACAGGAAGAATAAAATATTTGTCTTTTATTTTTCCTAATGTTAGAATACTGTAGAAGAGGTCACAGCCTACACTGATTTATTTTAGCCTTTTTTTGCAAAGATGGGCATGGGAGGAGAAACCTCCATGGCAGCTTTTGACTTAACACATACATTCTTTTTAGGTTTGTTTGGCATGCTATACACGTGGGTCACAATTAGTTGTGAGAAGTAGCAAAAATAGCTGTAGGCTTTGTGAAAGAAAAATATAATGAGTTCCACCATCATATTTTGTGCATCTGCTCCCTTTTTATAGTGCCAATAATGCTCTATGGGCTGTATACTTGGATTGGCAGATGCAAAAAAGTTTCTAAAGGTTGTAAATATTTACCCATGAAAGGCTTCTGGTAGATTCCAGGCAAACCTGTTGAAGTTAGTGCAGAACTCCTGACACAGGAGAAGAAATTTATATTTGACTTCAGACTATACTTTATGTGTCTAGAGGAAAATAAAACTGTGTCAAAGGCTGGTGTCGCTGTTGGGGTTTTTGGGGTCCTTTTGGGATCCTGAGACTGTCTCAGCAGTCCCCAGTGACGGAGCTCGTTCTTGAGCCTTGCCCAGATAGAATTGTGGCTCCTACAAGCCCTCAGGGTATAGAGACCAGCTGTATATATGTATATATATGTAGAAAGGCACAAATCCACAGTTTATTCTATGAAGGCATCCAATCTAGCATATACAACGGTTATTGTTTCACAGGGTTTTTATATCTTTTGAGGGTTTTACAGTTTGAACCAATTACCAAGGGAATTCTACATTCTAACCAATCCCCGGGGGATTTTACATTCAAAGCTNTGGTGTATAGAGAAAGCAGATACTAGTGACTGTTAAAATGGTTTTACAAACTTTATCTGATGCCACTGTAAAGTGGGCATTACCTCTGTAGTATGAAGAATATATATTGGACCCAAAAAGGACTTTGACAAAGGTTCAGTATTTGCTTAGTGTTTTGTTAGCTTTTGCAGGCTGTGTGAGTAATTTTTTTACTGTACTTTGTTCTTGTTGCAATCTGTCAGACATGATTTGAAAAAATGAAGTGTTTTTTTTCCTAAATAAGGTTTTATTTCCCTTGAAAGCAAAAACAGACAACTGGAGGGAAAAAAAGCCTGGAAGTCTTTCCTGAGCCCATCATGACATAAATGGCTATCTTGAACTGATGCATCAAAAAAACAACTTTGGGTGTTGCCAGAAAGGGAGGAAGGGAAAGGGTGAAGCCATTCATATAATTTACTAGCTTTCCAAAATTTGACTTGCAAAGGAAGTCAAGACTAAGGAAATCCTGAATATAACAGTAGGATGTGAAATAAAATAACTTGACTATATCTTTTACATTTCACGTTAGAAAAAGGTATGTAGGCCTTAAAGAATTTTTCTTGCTCCCCTCTGTCACTATGTAATGAAAAAAAGAGAAACTTTATGGATTCAAATTACCCAAAATACAAGGTGCCACTCATCCTAAAGGTGAAATGTACAAACTGAAATTAAAAGCCACTAGAATAAAAAAAAGAAAGCTTACATTAATTAAAGATTCAATTTTGTGCCACAGCTCCAATTTCCAAAATTTGCTTAAATAAAAATGTGTGTTGTCACAATTTCAAAAATGAAAAGCTTTATCATTTTTAAGCTTAACTATAAAGCTGTGAGTTTTTCCAGATGTTCCAGTTTCATAGAGATGGCAATAAGCTGCCCAAGCAGCAAGTACTTCAGCAGTTATTATGTCATACAATTACCTGTACTAAACCTCAGTGTTAAAATTGGACTATAAGCCTTCGCCCTGCTGCAAATTGCATAGCTCTACAGCACAACGCTTGCTGCAACTCTGAATTTGCTTGTTGCTTTACAGAGAAAAAGAAAGGTATATGAAACTAATATGTTTTTCCAGGACAGTTCACTCTTTGGAGAAATATTAACAATTCCAGAGCAGCTTTTAGATAAGAGCTTTCCTAAAATTATTTGGCCTTCTTATTCTGGCAAAAGTACTTATTAGGACAAAATCCTGTGGATAAAAGCTGTTTTGTTTATCAGCAAAACAGCAATTGACACCTGTTTTGGTGGTCTGATCTCACAGGCCATAAGACAGTTAATTTTAGAATTGGACAGAGGAAATTAATTTTTGGTGAAAAAAATTAATAGTGTTGGTAGCCACAGACTTTATGGTAAAGATGATAGTTACTAGGAGACAATTCTTTCATCTCAGTCCATCCATAGCAGAGTAATACTCAGGTAACTTAAATTTGAAGTGATTAGCTGTACATGAATAATCCTATACTCTTTGAACAATCCATCAGTAATTTAGTTAATCCCTTCGGGTGAACAGCTCTAATCCTAGAATCAGAGTGGTTTCGGGTGGAAGAAACCTTACAGATCATCTAGTTCCACCATTCTCCAACCAGCTTGCTCAAAGACCCTTTCAGTCTGGCCTTGAACACTTCCAGTTGTGGGCATCCACAACTACACTGGGGAGCCTGTTAGAGCAGCTCACCACCCTCTCAATAAGGAATTTCTAACTAGTAACTAATCTAAACATACCCTCTTTCAGCTTAAAGCCATCACCACTTGTTCTGTCACTACATGCCCTTTTAAAAGTTCCTTTCCAGCCTTCCTTTAGGTTCCATTATATACTGACTTACAGGTGCTATAAGGTCTCCACAGAGTCTTCTCCAGGCTGTACAAACCCAACTCTCTCAGACTGTCCTCATGAGGAGGAGAGGTGCTCCAACCCTCGGATCTTTACTGTGGGCCTCCTCTGGACTTGCTCCAAGAGGTCCAGGTCTTACATTGGGGTCCCCGGAGCTGGATGCAGCACTGCAGGTGCAGTCCCATCAGAGTGGCAGTCACAGTGGTGACATGAAAAGCATTTGTAAAATATACCTTTCTGCCAATTTTGTAATACCTGTTATCAAACATCTTTCTAGGATTTTCTAGGATTGTAGTTTGCTTCTGTGGTTATGTCAGAAAATTCATGCTAACATGCTGTAGGACAGCTTCTGGAGTAGAAGAGATTATATTGCAAGCAGAATTCTAATCTAGTGCACTTTACCAAAGGCATATGGCTAGAAGCCAGTGCAATAACTGTCAGGGGAATCACATAGTAGGTAAGTTAGCTAGGCCAAAACAATAAGTACATTGCTGTCTTGGGTAATGTTTTCAAAATGGTGCTTTGTCACTGCCGGAGCATAGATATTTTTCTCTCTTCTTCCTCTTCCCCATGGAAGATATCCAGCTTCCCCATGGGTGATATGGATTTTGTTATAATCCACAGAAGTGTAATTCTCTGCTTGCAGATTCTGATATTCACTTCCCTGTTTCTCAGTCATATTCTTGACAGAAACCAGAGGTAAAAAAGGACAAACAAGATAAGAACCTGTTTTCAAGATGCATAATTTCATCTGAGTTAATTCCCCCCCCCCCCTTTTTTGTTTTTAAATATTGTATGGCCATCTCCATGCTTTTATTTTGTATGTCTGATGTATGTCCAGTTGTATTTAGTCTGGCTCCTAAGGGATCCCAAGTGAGACACAACTGTCAGGGCAACTCTAAACAAAATAAAAATGTGGAAGTAGCATCTTTTGCATTTACTGCTTAGGTCTTGCTAAGCTGTGTCCTAAAAGAACATTCGTGATGGAGTATCTAGTGTCTTCCTTGTGCCTGATCTCTGAGCAGCACTGACGAGCTCTGAAAAACACCTATAAACTGTTGTTAGTGAGAGGGGTAAAAAGACAAAGTCCTGCAGGGAAGAGAGTGTGTGGGCTGAACTGTGTGATGACGGCTTTGGATGAGTAAGAGAAGTAAGTAATGTACTGTGTCATAGCATCACAATGCCCAAATAGCACCTGCACTACATATAAATTGAGTTGTAACATTGTTACAAGACAGAATTATTAGTGTGATTTGTAGTCTGTACAATTAGTGTGATTGTAAGTCTGTAGCAATAGATGTCAGGTGTTGGTGCTAATCTTTTTCCCGGAACAGTAAGATTATGTATATGCACTAAGAAGAGTGCCCAGAGCTGTATTCCCATGTGTATTAGAGAGTAGAAATACTCTGTGTGTGTATGTAGCAAGAAACCCACAGAAAAAAACTGGTTTAAAGTGGTACTGATCAAGGGTGTAGCCACAAAAAAACAAAGGCCAAAATAAACTCTTTCCATGAGGGTGAACAGTGTCTGGATGCCCATGGAAGTGAAGTAGCAACTGCTCTGCATAACTGAGTGCACAGAGGTAGGCTGTGTCTGCACATTTGTCCTCATGCTGTATGTCTGCCACACAGTCGCTCCCTCTTCCCAGTACCAGTTTGGCCATGTTTCCCTGGCAGCCTCCACTGCACTGTTCACACAACAAACACCAGTACTCCTTCAACAGTGGTGAAAATCTGTAGGGCCTTGTGGAGACTGATCCATGTGAAGTATCTGGTGCTTAACTACGGATGAGCTAGTAGGATTAAGGGCTTGATTCCAGTGACCATCACTACATGTCAAGGACACATCCCATTTTACAAAATGCAACAGGTTCAGGAGGGCACCTATGTTTGTAGGGTGCCTCAGAAGTTACACATTTAAGAGCAAATGCCTTACCCCTTCTCAGTGCATTTTTTATCTGACTCCACCTTGCTCCTTGAAAGTTACTTATATCTCTTTTCAATCCTAAACTGTCTCCAAGGATAAGAAAGAAACTGCTTTAGGAAATTTTTGCATAAATGTAGATATATTTTCTTAACTTTTGATGAATGTGGGTATTCTGTAATACTCTGTAAGTTAAGACTATGGTTCTGAATTTTCATTATGTGTCTGGAAATACAGTTTTGATTCTGTATAATGCACTAAACATCTGCAAGATACATCTAGATCAAAATATGCATGAGTTTTTTTTATGCATGTCTTTTTTTTTTTTTAACATAATGAAAGGGGGGAAAAAAAGACAAGAAAAATCAGCCTTCCTGGTTTGTNATTCAGAAAGTACTTGAAGCAGTATGGCTTCCTGAGAGATTCATAAAAGTATTTGTATTTAGAAACACATCTAAACATTCAGAATGTGACTGGGTAAGAATTTCTACTGCAGGATGTTTCTGAGCATTGATTGTAAAAATCTACTTAATAATTCATGCCGCAAGTTTATTATCCACTATTTTCACTTGATTTTTGGGACATAAGTAATCTACATAATATATTTTCAAAGAACACCTTCACAGTGAATCAGGGCTCAATAAAGGAAATTATATTCCTGTTTCTTTTGGAAATGTGTTTGTCAGGTTGTTAGTAAAAATACGGTTTCTTCATCCTTCACTGTTAATGTCAGCAGCAAATTTTGCCTTGCAACAGTGTCAAGATCTTGCACTAGACTTTTCTAAGCAATGATGTATGAATTCAGAGTGAAGAGCTGTTTTGAAATATCTGGCTTTTTCCATGCTGTGTAGAGCATCTTAGAAGAACAAGGTATTAGACAAGGCACAGGCTTCTTAACAGTTTCTTACTCAACAAGAGGATGAGGGGGTCTAGTATAAAGCTGCACCACCAGAGGCTGGATGTGGTAGCTGCCTAAAAAGGTTTTCTTAGTTTTAGTTTAAAGTACAAATAAAGAATGAACATCTGTTCCAGTTTGCAGAGTTAAATAAGCATTGTTAGCAGATTTTTTTAAAAATTGAAATTTACAGTAAGAAGCAAAAAGAGAGCATAACTAGCAGCCAAGGAGAAGGATACTGCAGAATCCTATTACCCTTCTTTTCCCTTCTCAGTCTCACAAGTCTGCACAGAAAAGAGCAATTTTGGTCAGAAATTGTTGAATAGCTATTGAGACATTGTAAGGAAAATACAAGAAATGACCAAAATTATCACTTGCCTGACTGACACATGGAGTGGAAACTTAATCATATTTATGCTCATGGCATTTTCTTCACTGAATCAATTTCAAAGAAAGAGTTGCTATGAAAGAATTTCTGAAACTTCTCTTTTCACACCTTTCCAGATTTCAGTGAAGTCTCTCACTGATTTCCTCTGCCTTATGTTTTCTCCAGACAATAACAATGCTACTAATTAATATACAATTTGAATTGTTATTGCCAAGTCATAGGCATATAAATATTTAAAGGTACATTGTTTGCATTACACGTAATGTAATTCTTGGCTTCATGCATTTTTATACTCTGTTCCAAAGTCTGTGTTTTGGAGAACTTCTTTTGTGCCAGTGGTAGAGAAGAATGAAGTGACTCATTTGTATCCCACAGGGAGCTGAACTAGAAAATATCAAGATTCACAGAACCTCAGGTCTGTGCAAACATTTGCCTCACTTTATGATGGCTATATGGTTCTTTGGGCTCTACAAGCCTGAATCTCCCTGACTTATTTTTGCTCTTTTTTTAAATGTTGGTTTTGGTTTGAGGGTGGTGGGTATTTGTTTGTTTGTTTGTTTGTTTTGGTGAAGGTTAGGTTCTTTCTTTTGTTTGGTTCGCAGAATTTGTTTGGTTTATTTTGTCTACCTCTAAAGACTGAATTCTTCCAGTTTTACTAGCAAAAGCATTCCATTGTGGTATATCCCTTTCTCCAATGATCCCTTCTCACTCCCCCTGTTAGATCCAAGGTCTTTGCTCTATTGTACAAGCTGGAAGAACGGTCCCCACTATACTGCAGCGGGGCTGTGAGTGCTACATCATTTCACTTCTCGGTTCCCTGTATGTACACAGAATCCTGTGCAGGCTGTCCCCCTGGCCACTCACCCAGACAGCTTCCTCTTTTTTTTCCACTGGTCACTGATCTGCCTCACTACAGGGATTTTTCATCCAGGGTTTCTGAAATGGAAGAGCAAAGAGATAGATTGGATTTCTTCTAACTAAAATCTGCCCTAGTAGTTCATGCTGTGTAAACAAAACATTGTCCTCATCTTTTCCATCTCAGAGCTGTCTCATGAAAGGCTTGCCATCTTGAAAAGTAATGGTCTTCTGGCTGAATCCTCTGAGTTTTAAAGTGGAGCAAAAAAGGAAACTAAGCTGAACACTCAAAATCAAAGCTTCTTGCTGACTGGTGCTAATATGTATGCAGTTTTAAAACTGGTGGAATATTATGGTACTAAATGGACAATGAGCACATTCTTATAAAGTCCTAAGTCTCTGAATTGTATAAGATAAAACCTTGATATAAACATCCAGTCTTATGAAATTGAAGACTTCATTCTTCTAGGATTTCTATTAAGGAAGCCAACCTAATATTGTGTTTGCTTATCAATACTGTAGGGGTTTCTGTCATTAACTTTCCACTGGTGAAAACCCTTACAGCATTTCATCATATAAGGTGTCTACCATTGCTACTGCAAAGACTATCTCCAGCACAAAGACAAGGTTAGCTTAAGAGAAGGAGCTTTGAGTACTAGATACTACTTTTTATCTTCTTGATTTTCAGTGAAGCAATGTGGGGTATGAAAGTCACAAAGATATAGAAGAACACAATCGAAGAAACTAATGTAACTATGCTACTGTTTCGATTATCTGTTTATATTTAAAATGTTTAAAGCTATTTTTAAATATTGTTCTTTAGCCCACAAGCATCTTATAGAGAATAAAAAAAAATCCTAGCTCTTGCCAGTGTATTTTTGCAGCACTAGCTCATATAACAAATCAAGAAACACAGATGCTAAGCATAGTAGTTCAGTAGTTCTATCTCACTCACCATTCTCATGACAATCCACTTCTTCTGATTTTACTGCAGCTGCTAGCCAAATATTAGACTCAAACAGCTCTGTGTGGGGGCTTGTTAGTTTCACTTTTGAGAGTAAGCTAAACAGTGGCAGTTCCAAGTAAAAGCTGTTCCCTTTGCAATCTTTTCAATTTGCTTCCTCTGCCATTTACTGAATGGTAACCTCTCCATAAATCAGTATTTATTTCTGTTGCCTGCTGCAGCACGTCTTAAACACAAACTGACTTCTGTTGTCACAATTTCTGGAAACCAAAAATATCCATCTGGGTTTTTTGGTAGCTCTAGGCTTTCTGTCTATGGCTGACTCAATTCTGTAGCAGCAGAGGAAGCAGAATAGAAGACACTCAAAACCAGGAGGGTTGGACACCTGTGACTCATCTCAGAGGACTGGGTTTCCTCCACAGGTGTAGCTGTGTAAAAGGCAGTGCCAGGGCTGCAGGGTACTCTTGCAGCTTCCCTGGTTTTGGGAATGCCAGATTCAACATTGCTTGGCATTGTGAGAAAACCATGACAGACAGCTAGCTTTCCTTCATCTCTGTGGGTGAGAGCTAGTTCTACTCTTTAAATCAATTAGATAAACACATCTAGTAGCTTTGGTCCTTCACATGAAAGGTATCTTGGGAATGACACACTGGCAGCTACTCCCTGAGAAGATCAAGTTAAATCCTGTTTCTGCCTGAGGTACAACTACCTTGACAATACCTTTTATAACCTAAGTTAATGGCAAGTGATATGTATGCTTTGCCCTAGGGGGAACGTTTGTGCCTTATTTTGTACGTGTGCCTCAGTGTCAGGGAATACTTACTGGAATTGCTTATCTAAAAATCTTCCTCCTCCAAGAAAAGGAGTTTGTGGAAGCTATTTCTAGATACTGAAATGCTCTCCCAGAGAGCTTCAATATGTAGTTTATTTCCATTATGCTAGAAAGAATGGAACAAGATATCAATGTTTTCAAGTTTAATAGTTGCTGGGTGGTTTTTTTTAATAAAGGAAATTAAAAGAGCTGAATTTGATTTATTGTTTTAATTGCAAAGAAAGATCTTTAGCTGATCTGACTGGAATTCAAAAATAAGAGAGGAGAAGAAAAGGGTTTGACATGGGCTTGATGTTGTTTGTACCAATGTAACTACAAAGCAAAAGTGAAAATCAGTAGTTAAATTATATAAAGTTTGATCCCACAATTAATTAATGAAAGCTGTGTTACCAAACCAGTGGTGTGTGGGACAGGCCTCTCTCTTAGAATTGCCCCTTAGCTGGTTTGAAAAGATCCATAGCAGGGTATGTTTTTGAGTCCAGGCTAGGAATTTACTTCTTTGTGAAAGCCCTATAGTCCTGTTAGTTTTAACTGAAATTGGCCAAAAGATTCAAAAGCAAAACAGCTATGCTAAAGATACTGAATAATTTATTTTTAACATAAAAATTTTAATGTTACAGTTTTGCTGCTGTGCACATTTGATATCAACATTGATATCTAGTGTTTTCCCTGAAGTAACTTTTTCAGAAATATTGGATAAAGCAAAGGGTCTCATATCTGTTTTCATTTGAGCAACAATTACTTAGCACATTTGAAGAATCAGCAGACTGCATATTTTTATAATTGTGTTTCAAACTGGAATAGGTTTCTGATTTTAGACTCTGCTCATCCTTTTCCAGGATTGTGAATCAAAACACAACTTGCTGCTACTGTACTATCAATCAGAAGTAAAACTGAGTAGATACAAAAGTGAAATTCAGTGTCTTTTCTTCATTGTGAAATATTAAGATGAGAATACCATGTGGAAAAATTAACTACAAACAAATTTTTCACCTTGAGTTTACGATAATCGGTTTAGAGACTTCTAGAATCAGTTCATAAAAGTTTCTTATTTGCATATTTGTATGTGTATATTAAAGTTTCTTGCTCTTACAGAATCATAGAATGGTTTGGGTTTGAAGAGACATTAAAAGTCACCTAGTTCTAATGGCTCTGTCATAGGTAGGAACATCTTTCACTATACCAGCTTGTTCAGGGTCCCATCCAAGCTGACCTTGAACCCTTCCAGGGATGGACCATCTGCAATTTCTTTGGGAAACCTCTTCCAGCACCTCAGTATTCTCACAGTAAAGAATTTCTTTGTAATATCTAATCTAAAACTACTTTCTTCAGTTTAAAGCTGTTTTGTCCTGTCACTACGTGCCCATGTAAAAAGTCTCTCACCAGTCTTCCTGTAAGACTCTTTTACAGGAAGGTTGCTAAAACTGGAAGGCTGCTATAAAGTCTCCCTGAAGACTTCTCCCTGAAGCCTTCTCTTCCCCATTCTAAACTCAAGAACCCTTATTAAGATCTCTGGTGATTCATATGAGTACAGTAGGCAGTTAGGAAAATGTACAAGATACACTTGGTTCAGTTTCATGACATTGATTTCTGTATTGCATCCAAATAGCTTAGTAATTGTATCTTTAATGTGTTTCAAAATTAAAAAAAAATAAGAAAAAAAAATCAAAGAAATTAAAGGTATCATAAAGGTTGAGTTCTCAAGTGAGGAAATTCAAAACGCTTCAACAGTTGACCTTAACAGGATTTTTGTTACCCCATTGTGTTGTCTTTTTGTCCTTTTAATTTCTAGCTGTATCACACTCACATCCAGCTACACTAAAGCGGATTAAATTACACAACAGTTTAAATAACACAAAGAAACCCCCCAAACCCAACAGGATGAAACACTACTGATAGAAATGAATTTACATAAACATTAACTTTTGAGGCTTCCTGGCTTTCAGAGAGAGATAACTGCTGCCAGACAAGCTCAGGAAAGTTAACTTTCCATAATAATGCATAGTAAAAGAATATGGACAGAGCTGCAGTCCATAAAATTGGATTAAAAAATCTGCATTTAAAATCGGATATTATTAATCAGTATATAATTAACTTCTAGAAATATTAATTTTAAAAACTCATAACAGATGTTCTCATCTAAATCTCCATTCATGTCTTGAGACATAAGAAATAATTCTAATATATGTACACATGTGAAAACACTATTCAAAGAACAATCTTACTTTCCACAAATGGATGCCAGGTCATTACACAGTCGTGAACACTGTACACAATGAAATCCTGGAGAAGGTATTCACATGAACCGGGCTGGAAACTTGTAATTATGCATTAGAGTATTTCTGGTCAATTTCTGAGTCTCTTTAAATATCTGGAAACTGAAAGAATGAATAGAGAAATGCTAGTTTGTGTATATAAGGGAAGCAGGCTGTTTTCCATATCTGACTAAGGTAAGAAAGGCTGAGGTGATTTTGCTTTGATTTTTCAAAACAAAAAACGGACCCTGGTCCCTCCAAAATCTGTTTTGAGAGGTTTTCAATCCAGTAGACTTCCCTATTCCCATGGGATTTTCAAAGACAATTTTTTTGCCATTAAGTTATTTTCCTAGTGATAGGTAGACCTGGGAAGGCACTTTATTATGAATATGGATACACTTTGTATAACAGTAGAACCAGAAACCTTTTGAATTCAGTGATCCCAGCCAGATACCAGGTATCCACCAAAGCCACTCTGACACTCTCCTTCACAATGGGACATGGGAGAGAAAATACAGTGAAAGGCTCAAAGTTTGAGATAAAGTCAGTGAGAGGTCACAAACCAATTACCACCACAGGCACAACAGACTGAATTTGGTCATTAGTTGAATTTATTACCAAGAAAATCAGATCAGGATAATGAGAAGTAAAACAAATGTTAAAACCCTTCCCCCCACCTCTCCTCTTTCCTCGCTCTACTTACTCCTGCAGTGGTGCAGGCAGAAGGGGAATGGGGGCTATGGTCAGTTCATCACACTTTTTTTCTCCCAGTGCTCAGGGAGAGAAGTCTTTCCTGTGCCCCAGCATGTCTAGTTCCCTATTAACTTCTCCAGTGTGAGCTCATCCCACGGGCAACAACAGTTCTCCATGAACTGCTGCAATGTGTGTTACTCTTCCACAGGTGCAATCCATCAGGCACAACCTACTCCAGCATAAGATCTCACAGGGTCACAAGTCCTACCAGGAAACCATCTCCAGTGTGGGCTTCTCTCTGCCTGCGTCTGCAGCTCCCTGTCGGACCTGCTCCAGCACAGGCCTCCCAGGGGGTCACAGCCTCTTTTGGGCATCCAGCTGCTCTGGTGTGGGTCTCCTTCACAGGCTGCAGGTGGATCTCTGCATCCATGTGGTCCTTCATGGGCTGCAGGAGCACAGCTGCCTCACCATGGGCGGCACCGCAGGCTGCAGGGGAATCCCAGCTGCAGTGCCTGGAGCACCTTGTCCCTCTGCTTCTTCACCGACCTTGCTGTCTGCAGAGCTGTTCCTCTGACATATTCTCACTCTGCTCTTCTCTGGGTACAATTACACCTGCCCAATAACCTTTTTCCCTTCTTAAATATGTTATCAAAAGTCTTTACCACCATTTCTGATTGGCCCAGCCTTGGCGAGCAGCATGTCCATCTTGAAGAAGTCTGACACTGGCTCTACCAGACATGGAGGAAGCTTCCAGCATATTCCAACAGAAGCCAGTAGCTCCCCCACTACCAAAACCCGGCTATGCAAACCCAAGACAAATTTGCATGTTACTGTATTTAGATACCAGTTAAGCACAGAAGATATCCTGCTTTAAAGATGAAAGGGAAACCAAAGCAAAATAGAACCTATGCAAGAAAAAGTTGATTGAAAAAAACTGTTACTTGATGGAGGCCTGGCATACTGGTGGACTCCTGAAGCATTTGAATTGCAGTCACTAGGACTTTTGGCAGCAGAGCCACTAACAAATACTGCAAGCTGTCTTCAATGTCTATGCTCGAAGGTTCTCCTTCAGATTCAGGCTACAGTTTTATTAATTTTTTTTTATTTAATTCTGTTAGCAGATTTTGAGTAGAAATTCAGACTTACTGACCCTTCTCCTCACTGTTTGGTACTAGTATACCTAAATGTTTACTAAGCAAAAAAGTCACAGAGTGACAGTAAATTTGTGGTTCCCTGTAATACCATTTCTACTAAGCCATTTCCCATCAGTGAACTGCATTTCAAAAATTTATTTTGACGTTCATCAGTTAAAGCAACTGCTTGTGCTTACTTGCCTGCCTGCTTTTTCCAGCTCAAAACTGTTGGCTGCACGCTAGGTTTTATCCTCTAATAAGAGAAAAGCACATGTTCCTTAAAAGGAAATCCCATGCTGCTGCTCTGTTGTGACTCAACTAACTTGGCAAGAAATGAATTTACTCCATTTCCATATCAGATCCACAACAACCTGTGCTGAGCCACATGGATGAGAGTGTTCAAGGGATTGCAACATTTAATAGAGCCACAAGCGGTATGGAGATCAGTGCAGGCCTTACTACTCATGAGGCAATTAGCTTAATTAAACAATAAATAAGCAAATACTTTTATCTTTATTTGCAGAAAACCTATCAGAAACTATTGAAATCTACAAAACTGGAACAATTCAATTTGAAAGGTGCAGATGAAAATCTCATGCACTACATGTGGTTGACTTGTGCATATGCTACCAATATTGGTAAGAAATACAGCAATACTGCCATGCAATCCTTTTTTTAATGGCCCTGGACATCTGGCACACCCATCCCTCATACAAACAAAGAATCTGTCAGGCAGAGCACTATTCCTGATCATTGTGGGCTACAAAGAAGGCCTCTTTGTCTTCTCCTTGTATCATTTGGAGGGAATACCAGAGAGCTGTTGGAAAATGAAAGCTTATCCAGCTCCTAGAAACTTCTGGGAAAGGAAACGCCAGTTTTGGACACACAGGGAGCATTACCTGATTCCATTCCTCTGGTTTACAGAAGTCACTGTTCTGCATTAGTCACTGCAATCTCTGAGTGCTTTTTACTTGCTCAGCAATTGAACTAATGCTTATTCTTGTAGGGCTTTTTCCATGTTTGTTTGGGTTTAAAAACATTTTTTCCTATGAGATTGTTGTGTGATGCAGCATTTTGTACCTGATCAAGAACACAGTGGGCTGTTGGAATGGGAACTGACAAAGAAGTGCATCTTCCACCAGGAGCAGTAATGAGGATACAATTTAGTGTCTGGAGAAGACCTTTTGAATTCTTATATGCTCCAAAATCCATATTTGCAGAAACATATTACAAGAGAGATTTTTAGGTACTTTCTACTGTCTCTCAGAAGAACAGGTATTAAATGGATGTCTGGAAGGGGACAATCTTGCGCTTGCTGTTGGGGCCCTCAAAGCCAAGAGATGGCTTCTTTTCCTAAGTCATATTTTCCCAAAGGGGGTGGATTAGAAGTGTGTCTTTTTGCAAGCTGTGTCATACACAAACCTATATTTAGAGGTGCTTTTTCTTCCATTCTCCTCCATGAAGGAGAGTAATCATTCATATGACACCAGGAAATAGGTTTCAGAGAATGACTATAAAAAATAAAAACACTTCCTTTAAGACAATTCTTTGCCATATATTTAAAGGAAAAGCATGGCTTTTTAACCAAAATAAACTTTTTTCCAAGGCAGGGCCCACCACACAAATAAAAGGAGAAAAATATTATGACATATGTACTTACTAAACAGTATGCATTTTACATCCTACTACAAAAGCAGAAAGAAAAGTGAAATACATGCAGTCTCACTTCATAGATTTGACTAAAATAAGTAGCTTCCTTAGTGTTGTAATTTGCAAAGGTTTTGCAAATAATTCCCAACTTCGGAACAGAGACGAGAATATGCTTTGATTTTAATTTCAGCTGAAAATGATAAATCAAAGGACGACTATGAGAATTTTTGAAGGAACTACTACATAACTATTTCTGTAATTTTCAGCTTTTTGAACATGAAAATGAAACAAAGTCTATTTCCTCGCCAGCACTAATCTCAGAATTTGGAACACAGAAGTAATCAAGTAGGTAAAACTAAGCCTTTTACACAGATGGCAAGTTTGTAACTTGCTTTGAAAAGCAAACTAAATTTGAAGCTGCTACACCACTTGTAGAAATAATGTTTTGTGTATAATTAGTGGTATTTTTGTCCATTATTTGGGAATATGTTTACTAAGTTTATTGTTTAGCATCCATGTTTTTAGATTCTGTGGTTATGCCTGTGTTACTACACCCTACATGAGGGTATTCATACAGTGTGAATATGCAAAATGAAATATGTGAACAGTACAGAGATAAACGCTACTTCAACTCCCTGCCACAGGCTGATGCTTGTGTCCAAGCAAATTAACATGCAAATGTGTGGACACTGTATGACTCCTTAGCAAAGAAAAAGGGAAGTCAGGTGCTTAAATGTAGTTAGAAGCAAACCTGAGATGTTCACAGTTTTTGAGTGCAGATGCCTTTTAAAGGATTTGTTGAAAATTGATGTAGTATCAAGAACTCTGATGAAAGTAATTAACAATGCTGAACAGACTAGTGAAAAGGGATATTTTATAGGACAATAGTGTTTCTTGCTGTGTTACACTAAAACACGTTTGATTATTATAGAAGATAAACAAGAATGCCAGGTATCATTTGATAAGCTGTAATGCTTGGAGTCGAAACACAGATTGGACTTTCAAAATTGAAGCAAGTGATGGTGTGCTTTATCACTCCAGAGGCTGAGAAATTTTGCAGGTCCAACTACACCCGACCCTGACAAACTACTGAAACTTAACAATGTAAGGATTTGTCATCTATTTCAGTAGAATTGTTTGCATTTGCAGGGGTCTGTCCACAGAAACCTTGATGAGCAGAGTCTTACATTATGCAGTGAGCACATTCAATGTAGTACACTACTCTCCTTATCCTTTGAGTGGTCTGGATGTCAGTGGCATATTAGGTAATTATGTTTGGGAGGCATCAGAATATTTTTGAGTTTCTTTCCTTTCTCTGCTTGGAAGAAGTTTCCAGTGTCACTGCAGCATGTTTGCATCAGTTTTCCACACTGCAAATTGAGAAGAGACGTTAAACATTAAAAGCAAATTATTAGAGGATGTAATACTGCAGAAACTTTCTTTGAGATGAAGGACCAGATATTATAGAAGAAAACATGCTGTAGTTGACTTTATTTCAAAATCACCTGGTATTCTTTACACTTCACATTCAATAAAAACAAACAATGTTCCCATTGATATAATACCTAGTTCTGAAACAGTCTAGATTTTGTAAGATCTTATAAGACATAAGACCTGTGGGATGATGTTATAGCACATGGGCATATTCTTTCCTTCTGTACAGAGCAAAAAACCATGTGTCACATCATAGAAATGACAGTGACATGACAAAGTAAGATTGTCCTTAAAGAATTACATTTTGACAGTACCATATTGCTAGGTGATACACAACAGCCTGCTTTGCAAGCATTAATGTCACGACTGTGAGCCCATTAGCAGACTGAGACTCATCATCCATCAAACTTTTACATGGCTTTTTAGTTCTTCCCTGTCCCAAACTGTTTTTCCTTCATCTCACAGACAACCCAGTTCCTGAGCTTTCTTTCAGGTGAAGCATGTTTACTTGGCACAGACAAGAAAACCAAGAACAAACTCCTCACACAGTAAGTGACAAGAAAGTATGCATTTCAGAAGTCAGAACTGGTACAGAACTAGCACACACTTTGCTTAAAAAACAACCGTACATTTTTTTCTCTGGCCCAGCTAACACACCCACTACCGTGCAGCCAGACCGCAGCAAAGACGCACTGCTGGTTTGCCGTGGCTGAACAAGGCCACATCTATTCCTCACACTCGCTGGTCCGATGTCCGTCGGCTCACCGCGGTCCAGCTTTCACCGCGGCGGGCTCCTGCAGACGTAGACTCGTGAGACAAGAAGCCCTTGCCGCCCACACTGACTGTCGAGCAGGCAGCGGGGGCAAAGAGCAGCGCTCGCCTGCCCGGCAGCGGTTCCGCTCCTCGCACTGACAAAACCCTGGTGCCCTCTCTGGTGCCGACGGAGCCTGACAAGAGCTCCAGATAAGTTTCGATCACGCTCTCAAGCTCGTATGTGACTCTTGGGGACGGTACTGTGCAGCGCCAAGAGCTGGACTCGACGACCCATGTGTGCCTCTTGCCCTTTCCAACTCAGAGTACGGTGTGATTCTGTGACGAGGGGGCCGCCGCCTCCACGGGGGAGCCGCTCTGCCGCGCCTGCCCTGCGGCCGCACGGTGTCCCTGCGGGCCGAGGGACAGCCCGGGCGGGCGGGCGCGGCC